>MCJB01000570.1:117763-216984 GCA_002018475.1 Nicotiana obtusifolia | reverse complement strand
TGTGTATTATATATATAATTTATATATATATATATATATATATATATATATATATATATATATATATATATATATATAAGCGTAATGCAGTAGCAGTTTCAAGGGATAACCAGTTTAAGCTCAGAATGAATCATACTCCCCGACCACAGGTTAACAACAGGGAACATGAACAATTTAGACCTTAACAGGAATGCTACCAGCAGGAACATACAAGAACAGAACAACATCATTGAGAGGAGCTTAGAACTAACAAACTTCACAGTATAGGAATCATTTAGAAGGAAGAAGAAACTTATACTAACTCATGCCAAGAAATCGCCATACATACCTTTGATGAATAACTAACTTCGCTTTTCTGGTAATTAACTTTGCCTCTAACAAATCTTCAAAATCAATACAACCATATGGTAGATGTCACAGTAGTGATTCCAATGTTTTTCAAGCTAAATCCTAACAGAACTGCCTTCTGATTCAGTTGAATATATTCTAGAACTTCAAAGGAGATGTGAGAGCGTTGGGTGAATTGTGGTGAGTGGTATTCCTAAAAAATGAAAGAGATTGAGCCTTACTACCCTTATATACAGGTACCAATCATAGGAATATCCACCGGGTCCACATGCATGCTTTAGCTATCGTGCCCGATGGAACAGCTAGAAAAATCCGGTCGCATGCAGTTACCTCCTCTGCCCAGTAATGTGTCGCCATCTGATTGGTCGCGTTTAAACCTCGTAGATACTCCAACTTCATATGTAGGGTGTAATATCATCCCCCCTTTGGAACATTCGTCCTCGAATGTTGAATCACGGCTCATTGTGATGGTCCCATTGCTGTCTCCCATAGTGTAGAATAAATAGGGGTACCTAGATCTCATATCTTCTTTAGCTTCCCACATCATTTCCTCCTTCATTTTGTTCCTCCAGAGTACCTTAACTGAAGCCACATCTTTATTTCCTAGCTTACGAACTTGAAGGTCTAAAATGGCCATCGGAACTTCTTCGTAGGATAGATCTTCTGTGACTTGAATATCTTCAACAAGGGTGATACATGATGGATCACCTAAACACTTGCGGAGCATAGATACGTGGAATACCGGATGCACTGCTCCAATTCTGTGGGCAACTAAGCTTATAAGCCACTTGGCCGACCTTCTGAATAATTTGGTATGGCTCAATATATCGGGGGTTGAGTTTTCCCATTTTGCCAAATCTCATCACGCCCTTCATAGGCGATACCTTCAAGAATACCCAGTCTCCCATAGTGAACTCCAAATCTCTTAGTCGGTTATCTGAGTAATATTTATGCCTGCTCTAGGCGGTTAACAATCCATTTTAGATTGTTTTCACCTTTTTTACAGCCTATTGTACTAAGTCAGGACCCAATAACTTCGTTTCACCGACTTCCAACTAGCTAATAGGGGATCTGTACTTTCGTCCATACAGGGCCTCATATGGTGCCATTTGAATGCGAGCATGATAGCTGTTGTTATAAGAAAATTCAATGAGTGATAGATGATCCTCCCAATTAACCTTAAAGTCCAAAACACAAGCTCGTAACATGTTCTGGAGCGTTTGAATAGTACGCTTAGCCTGACCATCTATTTGGGGATGAAAGGTTGTGCCAAGGTTATTCCTTGTGCCCAATCATTTTTGGAATGATCTCCAGAAGTTAGCTGTGAACTGGGCACCTCTGTCCGATATGATGGAAACTGGAACCCCATGAAGTCAAACTATTTCCTTTATATAAAACTTAGTGTAATCTTTAGTCGAGAAAGTAGTCTTTACTAGTAGGAAATGAGCTGACTTGGTGAGTCGATACACGATGACCCATCTAGAATCAGATCTTTGGCGTGACCGTGGTAATCCGGTAATGAAATACATATTAGTCACTTCCCTTTTCCAAGTTGGAATTTCCATGTTTTGCAACAACCCTCCCGATTTTCAGATGTTCAACTTTAACTTGTTGGCAATTTGGACACAAGAGCGATATATCCAGCAATGTCACTTTTCATGTCGTTCCACCAGTATAGCTGTCAAAGATCGTGATACAACTTGATTGACCCCGGATGAATGGAATACCGGGATTGGTGAATCTCTGCCACGATCTGCTCTCGGAGTCCCCTGACATCAGGTACACATAGTCGGTCCTTGCATCTAAGGACCACGTCCTCGGATAACTCAAAGACCTGTTCCCTTCGAGTGGAAATGCTTTCTCTTATTTTCATCAAAGTTAGATCTTCAAATTGTCGTGCTTTTACTTCAGTTACCAGCGAGGATTCGGCAGTGTTTCGAACTATGGCCCTTCCGCTACTGATATCAAGCAATCGTACACCTAGGCTTGCCAACCGGTACAAGTCTTTAGTCATATCCAACTTTTGCTCTTCCACATGCCGTAGTCTGCCCATAGACTTTCGACTAAATGCATCAGCCAAAATGTTTGCCTTCGCGGGGTGGTATAGAATATCAGCATCATAGTCCTTTAGCAATTCGCGCCACTTCCGTTGCCTTAAGTTCAACTTTTTTTGCTTGAACAGGTACTGCAAGCTTTTGTGATCGATGAATATGTCAACATGAACTCCATAAAGATAGTGATGCCATATCTTTAGAGCGAAGATGACAGCTGCTAGCTCCAGGTCATTAGTCATATAATTTTGCTCATACTTCGTAAGTTGCCTTGAAGCATATGCAATAACTTTCTCGTGTTGCATTAAAACATTGCCCAATCCCATTCTAGAGGCATCACAATATATGACGTTCGGGTCCTTCAGGTAGAGTTAGTATTGGCATCAAGGTTAACCTGTTCTTTAACTCTTAGAAGCTCTTCTCACAACCATCGGTCCACTGGAATTTCACTTCCTTATGTGACAACTTCGTTAACGGAGCAGCTATAGATGAGAAATTTTCCGCAAACCTTCAATAGTAACCGACCAAGCCCAAGAAGCTGAATACATCGGTAGGAGTTGTGGGCTTTGGTCAATTCTTGACTGCTTCAACCTTTTGACTATCAACTTTGATACCCTCACTGGATACTATATGCCCAAGGAAAGCCACCAAGTTCAACCAAAACTTACGCTTAGAAAACTTGGCGTACAACTCGTGATCCCGGAGTGTGCATACAACCTTTCGTAAATGCTCTGTGTGCTCTACCTCTATTCGAGAGTACACCAAAATATCTTTAATGAACACGATCATAAAGATATCCAAGAATATCCTGAATACTCGATTTATTAGATCCATGAAGGTCGTTGGTGCGTTGGTTAGGCCAAAAGACATAACAAAAAACTCGTAATAGCCATATCTGTTCTGAAAGACTATCTTCGAGACATATTCTTCCTTGATCCATAGCTGATGGTACCCAGATTTGAGATAAATCTTTGAAAAATACTTAGCACCTTACAATTGATCAAACAAATTATCGATCCTTGGGAGCGGGTACTTGTTCATGATGGTTACCTTATTCAGTTGTCGGTAATCAATGCACATCCTTAATGATCCATCTTTCTATTGAACAAACAACAATGGGCTCCCTACGGGGAAGTACTGGGTCGAATAAAGCCTTTATTGAGAAGGCCATTCAACTGATCTTTTAATTTCTTTAACTCGGCAGGAGCCATCCTATACGGAGGAATAAATATCGGTTGCGTATCAATGGCATATCGATAGCAAACTCAATCTCTCTCTCTGGTGGAATACCCAGGAGCTCATCAGGGAACACATCAAAAATTCAATTATGACTGGAATCGACTGTAGGGTGGGAGGCTTCACCGGCACATCTTGCACCCACGCCAAATGATAGAAATATCCTTTCATGATCATCTTTTGAGCCTTAAGGTAAGAAATAAACTTCCCATTTGGCGCTGCAACATCACCCTTCCATTCGATACTAGGCTCTCCCAGAAAATTAAAGCGAACAACTTTGTTCCAATAATCCACTGTATCATAACAAGAGGCCAACCAACCCATTCCCATAATAACATCAAATTCTACCATTTCTAGTTCATTCAAATAAGCCATGGTATAGTGATCATGAATCATCACAGCATAACCATGATACACCCTTTTAACTATCACAGACTCACCTATCAGTGTGGACACCTCGAAGGGTTGACATAATTTCATGTTTCTTACCACATTCACTAGCAACAAATGGGAAAATGTACGACAAAGTGGAACCAGGATCTATCTGAGCATAAATGTTAAGGTAGAATACAGATAGTATACTTGTGACGACATCTGGTGAAGACTCTAAATTCTGGTGAGACGACAACGCATAGATACAATTCTGTTGTCCCCCCCCTCCCGAGCTGGACATTCCAGCTCTACCTCTTTTTATTTCCATTGGCCGCCGCATGCCTTGCTCATGAGGGACGGGATGTCAATGAAGAATCTTCTTTTGATCCCGCTGGCGACATCACGCCACCCATAACTCTCACTGTGCAAAGCACATGATATGATCGGGTTGCCCACAAGAGTAACATTGATTCGAGCCCTAGCAGCAATGCCCAAAATGATTCCTACCACACCGGCCACAACGTGGCATCGGGGGCCTCATCCTACTAATATCTCCACTATTCTGCGAATTCTACCCTCGGAAGTTCCAGCCCTAACTGGAATAAGGGGACCGTTCTCGATACTGGCCTTGGGACAGTGAGGGCACGCTGCCACTTAGCTTGGTGACTGCCGAGAAAATGGGGATCTAAACCCACCTCGAACCTCTCCCGTATCTCTCGTGGACTAGGCCCTCTTAGATTGACCTTGGTCATGCTCTTGAGCAGCTTGTTGTAGCCTCTTATGATCCTCTAAGTTTTGTGCATAGGCCAGAATACGAGAAATATCCCTAATCAGATTCAGAGAAGTTGTGGTACATTCATTTATCAGATGCGGCCCCAAACCGGCCACAAATCGATGCACCCGGTCACTCTCTCGGCCACCACCGATGGAGATACCTAGACAAGGAGTTAAATTGCATCTTGTACAAGAATCTATCTTGTCTAGCTCGGCGGAGCTCAACTGGCATATACTGCTGCAAGAATTCCTCAGAAAATTCCCTCCATCCTGCTGCTGGAACAAGAGGTCCCCTAGACCGTTCCCAAGTCTCATACCACATGACAGCTATATCACTCAACCACTAAGAGGCAAGCTCCACAGACTTAGTATCAGTGGCATGCATCACTTGTAAGGCCCACTGCACTTGATCTAAAAAGTTCTGAAGATCTTTGTTTGGGTCTGTTCCTGTGAATACTGGGGGATCCAAATTTATGAAATCTTGAACTCTCATGCTAACTGTTTAATTTGAAGTTGTAGGGGCTTGACGTTGGTCCTGAGAGGCCACTAACCGAGCTAATAAATGCACTGCACTTCTCATGTCTAGATCCTGAAGTTCGTTAACTTCTCTATGTTGTTCCGAGGGTGGTGGTGCTATCCCTGAAGCTTGTATGCCAACTTCATCGTGGGGTCCATACTGACCCATCAGGATAGGCGGCAACTGGTTGGTGCCTTCTCCTGCTTCTTCATTTAATCCTTGAGCAAGTGCTTGACGTCTCGTGGTAGGCATTACTATATACATGAACAAGATGGGCATTAGAAACAAATACTTATGACTCAGCTCTACCACACGATCTAGATTAGAAAGAAGGGTATTCATCCTGGATATCCTGTAGCCTCCTACTTATAAGTATGGTGCACAACATATCCATAAACAAGACTCTACTAGATACAGTTTGCAGACTTCATAGGACACGACCTGCTTTGATGCCAAGTTTGTCACACCCCAACCTTGGGAGGTACTCTAGAATTATGATCTCCTACTCCAAAAGAGTGGAGCGCAACAACTAATAGCTGAATCGTGCACCTACTGGGGAAGGGCGTCATCGGGTCTTTCTACACCAGTGCGCAAGATCACAACACCCAAAAGAAAGGAGCGTCAGTACGAAAAATGTACTGAGTATGTAAGGCTAAGAAAGCATATAAATCAGAGTTATGATATAAGATATATGATTGCATGATTTTCAACCTGGGTACCGCAGACAAGCCATCGGGGGCATAAACTGTAGAAATCATAACTTATCAAAATACAGGTTTACGAATAGTTAGGCCACTCATTAGCTATGCATGAAATACAATATAGTGTTACTTAGTCCTTCGTTGGGGTATCTTACTATATATCGTACCTGGGCTCAGAGAGGACTCGATAGGATTTATCTCTTTCATGATATCATACCCAGCCTTAGGAGGTCTCGGTCGTACCCCGCCACATGAGGGTTCGTTGGTGTCTTATATCACATCATTTTTTACCCGGCCTCATCGAGAGCTCGGTCATACCCGGACACATGAGGGCTCGGTAGTATCTTATATTATATTGTTCCATACTTGACCTCACAGGGAGCTCCATAGTACCTAGCCACACAATGGCTCGGTAGCATATCACATCGTACCCAACTAATCAGTGGTTGAAAAATAACTGCTATATATATATATATATATATATATGAGCGCAATACAGTAGCAGTTTCAAGGGATAACAAGTTTAAGCTTAGAATGAATCATACCTCCCGACCACAGGATACCAGCTGGCAACATGAACAATTTAGACCTTAACAGGAATGCTACCACCAGGAACGTTCAAGAATAGAACAACATCATTGAGAGGATCTTAGAACTACCAAACCTCACAGTATAGGAATCATTTGGAAGGAAGAAGAAACTTACACTAACTCATGCCAAGAAATCGCCATACATACCTTTGATAAAGAACTAACTACGCTTTTATGGTGATTAACTTTGCCTCTAATAAATCTTCAAAATTAATACAACCATATGGTAGATGTCACAGCAGTGATTCCAATGTTTTTCAAGCTAAATCCTAACAGAGATGCCTTGTAATTCAGTTCAATCTATTCTAGAACTTCAAAGGAGATGTGAGAGCATTGGGTGAACTGTGGTGAGTGGTATTCCTAAAATGTGAAAGAGATTGAGCCTCACTAACCTTATATACAGGTACCAATCATAGGAATCTCCATCGGGTTCACATGCAAAATAGGTTTGGTTGTCGTGCCCAATGGAATAGCTGGCAAAATTTGGTCGCATACAGTTGCCTCCTCTGCCCGGTAACGCGTCGCCATCTGATTGGTCGCGCTTAAACCTTGTAGATCCTCCAACTTCATATGTGGGGTGTAACATTTTACTGGGAGGCTTTGATAGCCCAGATTTCATGTTGAAAGATCTAGGAAAGACATTGATTCGCACGGGCCTTCGAGCGTTCTGTGCCGGTCGCACCTCCCGAGATTGGGGTATGACAAATTTGGTATCAGAGCAGGTCTGTCCTAGGGAGTCTGCAAGCCGTATCTAGTAGAGTCTTGTTTATTGGTATGTCGTGCACCATACATATAAATATTAGATACAGGATATCTAGGATGGATACTTTCTTACTAATCTAGATCATACAGTAGAGCTGAGTCATAAGTATTCACTTCTAATCATCATCTTGTTTATGTTTATAGCGATGTCTTCTATGAGACATCAGGTGGTTGTTCAGAGATTAGATGAGAGGTAGGGGTGGGTACTAGTCGGGTGCCACCTGCCCATATAAATCAACAAGAACCTTATGATGAGACTGATACTCATGTTTGGTGGACAATACCACTACCTCTAAAATGGCATAGAGGAACTAACATATCCTGATTCCTCCCCGGTTTCTCCGGACTAGGATTTAGACATGAAAAGTGTTGTACATATATACAATTTTGAAAGTTACTTTCGTAGATAGTTGTGTTCATTTTTAGTTTTGATATTACACTGGAGGTTTTGATAGCCCAGATTTCATAATGAAAGATCTAAGTAAGGACACTGGTTCACATGGGCCTTCAAGCATCGTGTGTCGGTCGCACCTCCCAAGGTTGAGGTACGAAAAATTAAACTTATCAGTAGACTATGCTATCAGTGTGTTTCTTGCAAAGTTGAAACCATAACTGGGAGATGTTGTTAGGATTCGTAAACCTTACTTTCTGCCCCAAGCTTACCACTTAGCTAGGCAACAGGTGTTTTTTGAAAAACAATCAAAGGCCATGAAGAGTGCTTGCACCAGCTTTTTATCCTCTTACCAGAAAACACACCTAAATTCACCACCTTATACCATTCCCAAAACCAATACCAAACCTGCCACACATTTGCCAAAAGCTAATATAATTGTGTTTGATGACAAGCATAAAAGAAAAAGGTTGACTCCAGCTGAATTAAGTGAAAAAAGAGCTAAGGGATTGTGTTATGTGTGTGATGAGAATTATTTGCCTGGACATCTGTGCAAGGACAAAATGCAATTGTTTATACTAGAACTAGATGAGGAGGAAGGGGTAGAACAATAAGTGACAATGGTAAGGGAAGATTTTAGGGTAGTAGAACATTGTGAGATATCCTTACAGACCCTCAATGGTAATAGAGGCTATCACACTCTTAGAATCATTGGATATTGTCACAAAAGGGTACTTAACATTCTCATTGACACTGGATCCACACATAACTTTGTTAATTGTGACGCAGTGGTTAAAATGGGCTGGGAGGTTGATACCTTCGATCCACCATTAAGTGTGAAGGTAGTTGATGGTAATGTATGTTGGTGTATCAATACTGCAAGGGATTAGAGTGGTTGTTACAAGGAATGATTTTCAAAGCTAATTTTCTCATCGTGCCTTTAGGTACTAGTGACATGGTGTTTGGGGTTCAAGGGTTGTGCATATTAGGGGTATTACTGGAGATATTAAATTCAACTTTAGAAGATTAACAATGGAGTTTGAGTATGAGGACAAGGTGATGATGCTATAGGGACTTATGCCCAAACTTAAGGTGGTAAATATTGTTGCATTGCAGAACATGATCATAGTTAGCTCAGTGGATAAGGCAGAGAGAAGCCAGCATACAGAGGACTCAGAAGGGCAAGATCCAGCTGAGATCAAGGCAGTTCTTGATGAGTATAACAAGGTGTTTGATGAACCAAAGGGACTGCCTCCTTCCAAAGGCATATTTTACCACCACATTCCACTGCAAGAAGGGTCTAAAGCAATCAATACCAGACCCTATAGACATTCTCTCTTAAAAAAAGATGTCATAGAGAAAATGGTACAAGAATTACTGGATCAAGGGTTGTTGCAGCCTAGTTGCAGCCTTTTTGCATCTCTAGTGGTGTTAGTGGGGAAGAGAGATGGAAGTTGGAGAATATGTGTAGACTATTGAGCTTTGAAAAAAATCACAGTTAAAGATGAGTTCCCAATTCCCATTATTGAGGAACTGCTACAAGAATTGAGAGGCTCTCAAGTATATTCTAAGATTGACATAAGGGCAGGCTATCATCAAATATGGCTCTTGTATATATACCAAAACCATGTTGAGAACTCATTCTAGGCACTATGATATTTAGTGAAGCCATTTGAGCTAACGAATGCTCCTTCTAGCTTCTAAGGATTGATGAATTACATTTTTCAGAAGTACCTTAGGAAGTTCATTTTAGTCTTTCTTTGATGATATTTTGATTAATAGTGTGGAAGAGCATGTGCAGCACTTGAGGATCACATTTAAGTTACTGATTCAACATCAGTCATATGCCAAGAAAAGCAAATGTGTTTTTGTTGCTACTAAGATGGAGAATCTTGGTCATTATGTATTAGCACAAGGAGTGTCAACAGATCCAAAGAAGGTATAAGCAGTGCAAGAGTGGCATGTTCTTGTTACCTTGAAGCAATTAAGAGGGTTCCTAGGTCTAGCAGGGTATTACAGAAGATTCATCAGGGGTGACGGTGTCATTAGCAGACCATTAACCGACTTGTTAAAGAAGGATAGTTTTAAATGGTCAGAATTAGCTTCAATAGCTTTTGACAAATCGAAGACATCCCTCACTACTGCCATTTGTTAGCACTCCCAGACTTTTCTCTATCTTTTATGGTTGAAATAGATGCTTGCGATGTACGCATAGTGGTTGTCTTTATGCAACATGAACAACCTATTGCTTACTTAAGTAAGGGGTTATCCCTCCAGCACCAAGCTCTTTCAGTATGCAATAAGGAATTGTTATCTTTGGTAATAACAGTTACCAAATTGGCAGCAGTATTTGCTAGGAAGGCACTTTACAGTAAGGACAGATCAAAGGGCCCTTAGATTCTTACTTGAGTAGAAGTTATATACTGGTTCACAACTGAAGTAGATCACTAGACTAATGTCGTTTGATTTGGAGATCAGGTATAAGAACGGAAATGAGATTAAGGTTGTTGATGCCTTATCAAGAGTTCCTGCAACATAGTTGGCTTCCTTGACTCTACCCACAATTAAAACTGACTTGCTCCAAGCTGTTGTAAACAGCTGAGAAGAATATAGGGAAACAACTGATCCAGCAATTACAAACATAGAAATGAGATATTAAGGGGTATAGCTATGTGAATCTGCAACTTAGGAAACATGGTAAATTGGTTGTTGGGCCTAATATTGAACTCATGAAGGAAATATTGCAACTCTGGCATGAGTCCCCTGCAGGTGGACATTCTGGCATTGACAACACCTATAGAAGGGTGTCATCTCTATTATATTGGAAGGGACTTAAGGAAGATGTTACAATTCTTGTTAAAAATTGCAACATTTGTCAGAAGAACAAGTATGATACCTTTGATTATCCGGGATCACTACAGCCTCTTAAAATACCTTCCACAGCTTGGGGTCACAATAGTATGGACTTCATAAAAGGCTTGCCTGAATCTTTAGGTAAAACTGTCATTTGGGTGGTAGTAGACAAGCTTACCAAATATGCCCACGTCATAGCCTTGTCACATCTATACTCAGCTTCTGATATTGCCAAGTGCTTTATGAAAAATACTTTTAAACTACACGGGATGCCGAAGGACATAATAAGTGATAGAGACCCGGTGTTTACTTGTATGCTCTGGCAGGAGTTGTTTTCTATGCGTGGTGTGACCTTGAGCACCTCTACTGCTTAACACCCTCAAGTGGAAGGAAATACGAAGGTGCTTAATAGAAACTTGGAAACCTATTTGAGGTGATTTTGTTCTGACTCACCAGCATCTTGGGCCAACTATTTGGTGTTTGTAGAATGGTGGTATAATACCACCTTCCATTCTTCTATTCACACTACTCCCTATGAAGCCCTCTATGGACAACCCCTTCCCCTTCACTGGCCGTATATGGCTGTGGATTCTGAGTATCAAGAAGTGGATAAAAGTCTGGTTGCTCGAGAGATTTAATTACAACTCTTAAAGTACCACCTTGGAAGAGCACAACAGAGGATTATCGCACAAACTAGCAAGCATATAACTAATAGGCAATTCCAGGTGGGGGATTGGATTTATCTTAAAATCCAACCTTATAGACAGCTCACCTTGTCCAATCATCACTTTCACAAGATGTCCTCCAAATATTATGGCTCATATTTGATTCTAGAGAGGGTAATGTCAGTTGCATATAAGTTTGGCCCTTCCTCATGAACTCTTATTGCATCCCACATTCCATATCTCTTTTCTTGAGCTATGCCACTCTATTCCGGAGAAGATAAGTCACCCACATGTTTTGAACATTTCTAATCCTTATTGTCCTAATTCCTTGGAGATATTTGTAACAACCAGGCCGGTTCTTTAGAGTGTTGTAGCCATGTTCCCCCATTTACTGCTTATTCTGTGCTCAAGTTTCGTTATGTGATTTTCGGGGGTGATTGATTTAGATCCGGAGATGTTGCGGAATGAATTGGGACAGTTAGTCCCAAGGTTAGAAGCTTAAGTTGAAAGAGTTGACCGAATATTGACTTATGAGTAAATGGCTCCGGAATGGAGTTTTGATTCTGATAGCTCTGTAGGGTAATTTTGGACTTAGGAGTGTGTCCGGATATTTATTTGGAGGTCCGTAGATGATTTTGGCTTGAATTAGCGAAAGTTGAAAAAATAAAAGTTTGGAGAGTTGAGAAGTTTAACCGAGAGTTGACTTTGTGGTTACCGAGCTCGGATTTTAGTTCCAGAAGTTGAAATAGGTATGTTGTATCATTTATGACTTGTGTGTAAAATTTAAGGTCAATCGGAGTTGATTTGATAGGTTTCGGCATCGAATGTAGAAGTTAGAAGTTCATAAGTTCATTAGGCTTGAATCGATGCGCAATTCGTGATTTTAGTGTTGTTTGATGTGATTTGACGCTTCAAGCAAGTGTGTATGATGTTTTAGGACTTGTTGGTATGTTGATTGACGTCCTGAGAGCCTCGGGTGTGATTCGGATCATGTTTGGGTCATTTTGAACCTTGGAGAAACTACTGATTTCTGCTACTGGTTTCCTTATATGCGATCGCAAGTGGGATGTCACGATCGCAAAGGGTTGTTTGTCACTAATGGAATATTGTTCTATGCGATTGCGAGGTAAGGTCTGCGATCGCGTATCTTTGGAAGTTAATGTATCGCGAATGCGTAGGCTTAGTCGTGTCCGCGAAGCAGAAAAGAGGAGGTTTGGGTCGCGTGAAGTTGTTCACGATCGCGTAGGTTGGGGAAGTCTGTGCATCGCGTTCACGCGTGCAATTCCGTGTTCGCGGAGAGTAAACTAGCCAGCCTGTGAATTTGTGCTTCGCAATCGCAATGCAATTCCTGCGATCGCGAAGAATGGACATGTGGGCAGAATATAAGTTTCAAAAATGAGGGTTTGATTTATATTATACAATTTGATTTTGGGAGCTCGGATTGAGGCAATTCTTAGAGAGATTTTCAAGGGAATGATTGGGGTAGGTGATTCTAACTCGAATTTGGTTAAATTACAAGAATATATCATTGTTTTCATTATTTAATTAGTGTTTTGGGTTGAAACATTGGGAAGAAATTGTAGAAACTTCATAGGCTTTAATTTGAGGATTTCGAGTTGTGATCGGATTTGAGTAATTTTAGTATGGTTGGCCTTGTGGTTGAATGGATGTTCGAATTTTATAATTTTTGTTGGATTCCGAGACGTGGGCCCCGGGTTGATTTTTTGAGTTGACTTTTGACTTTTGTTTAAGAACTTAGCTTTATCATTTGATTCCTATAGCTTGTGTTGATTGTATGGAGTTGTTTGTGACTAGATTTGAGTCTTTCAGAGGCCGATTCGCGAGGCAAAGGCTTATTGGAGCATAGATTTACACAGTTTGAGGTAAGTAACACTTCTAAACTTGGTTTTGAGGGTATGAATCCCCGAATCACATGTTATGTGATTGGTGTTGAGGTGATGCACATGCTAGGTGATGGGCGTATGAGCATGCACCGTAGAAATTGTAATCCGGTCAATTCCAAGGTACTATGTAGTCATCAAACCTTGTAACCATTCATGTGATCTCTATGTGTTAGAGTAATTGAACTGCAGATTCATGTTAAAAATCATGTTAGGTTATATGCTTATCCTGTTAAGACCCACTATGGTCATTTCAGATGTTGAATTATTTGCTTAGATGTCAATTTTTTACTTAATCACATCCATCTTTTGCATATCATATCTCAGTCTCTTTACTATTTATTATTTTGTTATATATCATTCTTTGGGCTAGTTGGCATAATATTTGTGAGCCCGAAATACAGGAGAGATTGATGACTGAGTTGGGGCCTGATAGGCGTGTTGTCAGTGAGATTTGTGGATCGGGCTGCACGCCGCAGCAAGCCTTATGGCTTATATGTGGATCGGGATGCAGATATAGATATTTAATATTCCTCATGTCAGTCATACCTGGCATATCTTATCTGTATTGAGCTAAATTGTTAAACTTGGAAGCATGTCTACATTCCTGTATTGTGTACCAATAGATTATGAGTTTCTCTGAGATATTATTGTCATATTTCCTGTTATTTTCGTACTGTTAAACTCTGTATTTGGACCATATTGGTTGAGCTCGTCACTGCTTTCAGCCCAAAGGTTAGTCTTGTTACTTATTGAGTTGGTTGTACTCATACTACACTCTGCACTTTGTGTGCAGATCCAGGTACTTCCGGGCACGGAGGTTGCAAGTGTTGGAGCTTATTCAGTTCGGAGACTATCGAGGTAGCTGCCTTAGCGTCCGCATACCTTGACCCTCCTCCTTTATCTCTTAGTTTTATTCATATGTTCTACTTTCCTAGACAGTGTTTCAATTGTCAGACCATGTTATTGTACATATGCTCATGTACTTAGTGATACCCGAATTTTGAGAAATTCTGTATTGAATTGCGGTGTTTTCACCCAGTTATAATAAGAATTTATTTACTTAAACTTATTTTAGTATGTTTGAATTAAATTTACCCTTATTTGTGAGTTGTCGGCTTGCCTAATATCGCGATATGCGTCATCACGGCACATGTGATTTTCGGTTGTGACAATATTGCGACGCAGAATGGTTCAGAAGGGGAACAAAGCTATGGTGCAATGGTTAATCAAATGGGATCAGATGCTTGTGGAGAATGCCACGTGGGAAGATGCAAATGTTGTGTAAACTCCATTTCCAAATTTCAGTCACTTTCCTTGAGGACAAGAAATTTTTTGAGGCGAGAGTACTGTTACAATTGAGCTGAAATGAGATAGAGGAATACCCTTATAATCACCTATAGCTCTCTTTTTTACAGTTCAATCTATGTTTAATAAATAAGTTGAATAGTTATAAGTAAGCTCTTAAAATCTGGAGTTTTACACTTTGAGTCCAGCACCTATATAGTCCGTAGAGAGGAATGAAAATGTTATCGAATAAAACAGTATCTTATTTCTCTTCTTAAGTTAGCTTGTTTCTTCTTCTTTTCCTCTTAAATCAATCAATTACAACCCGTATCAGTAAAAGAGAAAATTAAAATCAAATTGAAAAGTAAAACTGAATGTAAAAAACTTTTTTTTGGTCTGCAAAAGGCTACTTTCTATTAAAAAAAAAATTATTTACAGGGAGCTCGGTGCGTTATTGACAATATATTATTAAAAAAAATTTAAATTATAGCTAAAGCTACTTAGTGTTATTATAGTAATACAAGTTGCCATAGTAGGAGGCATAACAAGAAGATGGATGAGAAGGGTAGTAGATATTGTAACACATCTACAGGTTGGTACTCTTGCTTGATCTGCTAGTAGTTGATCTAACAAAAAGGATGGTATTTGAGCCACCAGATGTGTGACATTTTCTATCTCCATAGTTGTGTCGTTCTTAGTGAGTCCATCAAATGATACGATTTCGCTCCCTGTAAACATGTTGCACTTATAGCCTAGCCAGTCGGTTGATTAAGTACCTGCATTCATAGAGTATAGATGAGTAGTGCAGGTAATGATATTCTAGCATGGAAATTACCGCTATAGCATCCACGTTTATTTTTAGTGGTGTAAAATTATATTGTAAGGCAATTTGTAGTCCTTCCTGCAAAGCACATAATTCCATATAAATATTGCTTCATGTTGGTCATGTACCCTAAGATTCAATTGCCCATCGAATCTCGGAAGACACCCCCAATCCGTTATTAAGTGGATGTCCAGATGACACGCCATCAATGATAAGGTAGAAAGGTCCTTGTTTGAAATGATAAGTTAGAAAGTTCCTTGTTTGATCATATGTACATAGTATCCTGATGCATTACAGATTATGTGATTTATATCTGGGCAGATTCAAAAATAATTTTATCATGTGCCTTCCATATATGCCAAAGGCAATTAGAGAGAAGAGTGGTAGGTAATAATTGCCAGGGTACTGGTTTATTTATATGAAAGGAATTGTAAAAAGAAGCTAAGGGTTCATGTTGAAAGGATGTTATATCATGAATTATATCAGTGTGATCAAGTGTTTGCTATAGGACATGAGTATTGGGGCCCGAAAGAGGAGACGGTCAACAGTTTCCTCTTGTGGTTGGCAAACCTTGTAAATAGGAAACTGAATGATTTGTAATTTATGAAGGTGGATGGCTTTTGGGAGATGATTATAGCTAAGTAGTCAAATGAAATATTTAATCTTAGAGGGAGATGTAAAGCTCATATCCATTTAAAGTAGAGATGTGTCGAAAATTTATGGATTCACTAACAACGATACTTGATCGAGAATTTATTATTTTTGGTTAGTCCCAAACAATTTGGTGGTAAGACATAAAGTTGCTTAATTTGGGTATATATAGTTGAGTCAAACGTGATACCATATCATGTGGGAATTCAAATGACAATTGGTTAGTATTGAGGGTGTTGTTGGACAGATGATTAGCTAGTTTTGAATTTTGCTCCCTAGGATCCCGCGTTTAAACTACAGAGCGTTAGTTTTGGTTCCAGCCAAGGGTCAGTCCAAAAGTTAATATGAACATCAATCGCAATATTCCAAATAATTGCCTCTGGACAATATATTAATCCTTTCATTATGGCGTTCCAAGTATTAGAGTGAGAGGTTTTGGTGGTCTGCGCAGCATATTTTGAGATGAGTATGGATGCCCACAGTGAGTTTGGTCAAAATAGCATAGGCTAGTCAGTTTTTGGACTAAAAATTAAAAAATTGTCAGCATACGCAAAGTTATTGAATAACCACTATTTTATGCGGAGATAAAATCTTGATAAAAACACCCTAACTAAAACACAAAAAGTTCCAGCATAATATGCTGGATTATGGAGTTCCTGCATATAAACTTCCAGCATATTAAGTTGGAACTCCAGCACATTATGAAATTTCAGCAGATTATGTTGGAATCTCATATGTGAAAAATTCGAACTCCAACATATTATGCTGGAACTTTTTCGAATTTTTAAGGTGTTTTTGTTTAGATTTTATGTTTACATAAAAACAAACTGACTAAATTTTATTTACTTTTAAAATTGTGGCTAATTTTCAATTAGCAATTATAAATCAAGTTATTTTTTATTTTTTTCCTGGGAGTTTGAGAATTGAAATAAACGCCATGATTACCCCGCTAGTAGTGGATTCCAGTACCCCAGAAGTTTTAGGCATTGAATGGTATCCTATTTAATATGGTGTATTGTTTTTTTTTTTTTTTTTTTTTTTTTTTTTTTTGACTTGCGGTGCCCCATAGAAAATTATGTTGGTAACGTTCCAATAGAGTAGTAATTTCCTTTGGGGTTGTAATAAATTGCATAATATGGTTGGAAGAGTATTAACTGTTTATTTGATTAAGGTTACGTGACCATCCATTATTAACATGTTAGTTTTTCAACCTGCTAACCTATTTTTAAAATGGAATTTTTACGTAAATAGTTGATTATATTTATTTTATTTTTTTTATATACATCGATTATATATTGATTATACACAATTATAAATATATAATACGTAAATTATATATATATATATATATATATATATATATTATATTTTCACCGATTATTTTTAATTTAAACGATCGGGTATACGGCTATTTGGATGAATTCTTCTTTTAGAATATAAGGAAGGAATTGGAAATTTGCCTTTGCTCTCTTCACGAAAAATGAGAATTCCTAACTACTTCTTTTCACTTTTATATTAAAGAAATTAGTGATACTTAGTTTGGTTGGTATTAAACTAAACAAAAAAATTAAACTGAAATCTAACCAAACCGCAATATAACACCATTCTATAAGGTATAAATATATAATTATATATTTTTGTATTATTTTTATAATTCTTTATAATTTACTTTTACATTTCTTCCTTTAATTTGGCTGTGATTTTGTACAATTGTAGTTGCGTAATCTTACACCAGATACCTAAAGGATTGTACATGAATGTTCGTAACACGCAGCGGAAGACAATAATAATCCTAGGTAGAATTTTTTGTGTTTAAAATTTATTTACATGTCAAAGATCAGATCTGAGACGTACCAGGTGAAGAGAGTCTCGTTTCAAAATTCTTCGATAGTACGAAGACTCTATGCGTATCCACACCGAGACTGATTCTTGCTATCAACTCTTTGATCAATGAAGCCCGCGAACAAATTGAATAAAAATATTATATTGAAATTTTTCTTAAAAATCTCAACTCAAAGGTGGAAGAACAAGAAACACAATTTTCTTGTCAATGTATTTTTCTCTTTTGACTTTGTATTGCACTGTCACTTTCACAAAGTAATTTTCTTCTCAAGAATTAGTACGGCAAATTTTTTCCATTACCCTTTATATATAGCATCACCTATAAACCCTTTCCTATTTGGTTGAGGTAATGATTTACTTAGGGTAAAAATTTATTTTAAAATAAACTTCATATAACATTATGTAGAAAATTTGGAAAAGAATTCAAATTCCACGGCGAATTGTTCACGTTGCCGACGTCTCTTTTAAATCCAATACCAAATTGGATTTACTTAACAAGACTATTAATATCTATATACATTACGTAAGTAAATAATAATTATGAATACTATATATTTCAACCAAAAGATGTATTTTACTTTTCTATTTCAAATAGAAAATTTTAATTTGTTCACAATATTAATTTTATCCTCTGTGCTAGCAAAGAACATAATAATATTTTATTTGGACTAATAACTAAATTTATTTGACTAATTAAATTCTTTAATTTAATTATCAAAATAAAGTAATTAATCCTTTAGTAAAGATCAGAACACTCGTTAGTGTGCGACCCCATAGGTTCGATACTAAGCCGGTAGTAAATTGATCACATCAATATACTAATTAAGGATGGCGTCTAGAAACACTCCTTAACGGCTGGATAAATGAAGTATACAATTTACTCTCAAGAACCAGTAGAAGAATAATGTAATATTTCCTTCTGTCCTTATAGTTCTGAGTCACCCTAGGATATGGTTCAACTGTCAAATTCTAATAGGCGACCAACTATGTACTCATGTCAAGTATAATCGACCATTGAATGACCTAAGAAACTCCTTTCTTCTTTCATTCAATTACCCTGTCCAAAGTCTTAATTTGGTCGTTTATAATTCATGACAATGTGGAGCTTAAACTCATTACCAAGAGTTGATAGATTCCATCTTGATCAATCACTAATTCTACAAGTATTTAATCATACCCAATATCCTTTCAACTATCGCCCTAGGGCCATAGGTGTTTACTATCAAAGTACAATAAAATAACTTGTCAATTACTATGACGATCTCAGGTCAAAGGAAACTGTTACATCACATTCTTCAAGAGAATATCCTATTGATTTTATGGTAATTCTAACCATTAGGAATTATCCAATGAGTCGGCTCAATGATCATATCTCTATATGCATCATCTATCTATGTAATTTAGTTAATGAAATCAACTAATCTTTATCCCATAAAGACAATCACATAAATATTGATCTAACTGGATTACTAATATCCAAATTAATAATCTTATGATGAAGAACAAATTTAGATTAAATTATAAGAAACTTCACTCTCATTATCATGATCTTCATCACAATGTCAAGTCTCAACATTTAATCAAGGACCTTATCAAATTAATCAAGCAATTAATAATAATGATAAAAGAATATCGAATGCCATATATATATATATTTTATATCAAATAACCTTCACAAAAATATGTTCAAATCATCAAATATGAGATTGGATCTAAGACATATCTACTATATCCCTAACAACACCTTCCTAATATATCAGTCCAAAACCTATTGTCATATCATTGTGATAATGCCAACATTAATCCATATACCATAATATGTACCGTTCAGAACTATATGAGAAAAGTTGGACTACAATTCCAATATTTAGCCAATTTAGTTGCTGAAATTTAATTGCAATAATAAACCCGTGATGCATAAAAGACATCCTTCAACATTAAACTGTTCTTGTTTTGGGATTCGAATTGGAGGCGAACTTTAACCATTCTTTGGTACAAACAATATGGTTAGCTGCTCTCTCAAGTCGACTATCCATGTGTGTGAAGCCTTCATCTTACCATAAGAAACTCATACATTTTCTTGCTTTCTTGAATTGCTCGCAATTCTTTCCTACTCCACGTGTGCAACATTGTGGCATGGCGAATCTAGAGGTTAAGTTTTCGAAAATCCATTAATATTTGGCCAGATCTTATGTATGTATAAAAAATTATTAAATATTTATAAATATTAAATTATAAATTTAATTATTAACTTGAGATCACTTTCATAAATTTTAAATCTTAAATTCGCTTTTGGACTAACAAAGGATTTAGTATCCGTAGTTCGTCCCACAAACCCTTTATCTTTGCATAGTACATAGGCGCGTTAAGCTTTTCTTCTTGCAGCTAGCGCGCTGATAGCTCTCTTCAGTTGATAGATCAGTAGTGCATTTCCAAGACAAAATAGTTCTTTCAACTTAACCCCCAACTTCTTAAGCTATTTAGGCATCTGCAACACTATTTTAAAGCTCTCTTCCATTATTTCTTGATATTACCATATTAATTAGCCTGCTTGGATAGCATGAAAATGTTAACAAAGCTGGAACGAACAAAATTTCAGATTTTGAATTCTTGAATTACTAAACCTTGCTGTGCGTTGGAGCTTAAAAGTTATTTCATATTAAAATTTCCCGTCTGGAGGTAAACATTGTAGCATCCATTTTGATGCTATAATGTCCTCGTTCAAAATTTCAGATTTTGTCCTCTAACGAAGTAGCGTCCAATTTTTATTGGATTGAACGTGCATGTTCATTCATTCTGACTGCTTCGGTATATTTTCACATACTAATTTCTACTTTATCTTTCCAAAGTTCATTTTCCAGGGAACTCTATTTTAATTATTCTTGTGAATTGTTTCATCTATTTTCTTTATGATTTCGTTCCTACAACATTTGACTCCTACTTCTGCAGCGTTCCTTGAATGTTGTAGGCCGAACATTGTTTCAACTTATGATCTTGATGGACGGACAGTCCATTGCCACGTTCAGGATTCAAATTTTAAATTAAATTTGATAGATTCGACTTTTAAAATTCTAGCATTAAATTTATTGGACTGTTTAAATTATGACTTCAGAATATAATATTTATTAAAATTTTAATTACTTTTCACGTAAATATCCATATTCAACGTAAAAATAGTAAATTTTCTTTATCCTATTTTCTTACTTTAAGATGTTCAAATCAGCTCCAAAATTCAACCAAAACGCTTTCAACCTATTCCAATATAATCTAATCCAACCCTGCATCCAACAAGGCCTCAAATACAGTCAAAAACCAAGAATCACTGGCTTATCACACCTCAAAAGTACAATGGGATTACGTAATAAGTGTATGGAAAGAGCATATGGTGAGTTTATTAGTGACTGATTAATTTGAAAAAGGAAACTGAATCTGATACTTAAATTACTAATAATTGAACAGTTGACTAACAATTAATGAAGCTCATAATTTTCTCACCTTTACCAAACAGTAATTATTTTTGTCGAAGCTAGCTTTATCCAAAAGGTGATTAAACCATTTCAAAGAAAACTATACCATATACTCTCTAAGTGAGAAAATTAAACATTAGCGAACTAAAGTAGCTCCATTACGAAATCAAGATGCTACTGAATTGAAGAAGGAAAAAAAAAGGGAAGCATAGAATTGTGGATGGAAAAAATAAATCAAAAAGCTACAATAATAACCTCTTTTATATAAGTATTTGTAAATGGAATGTAAGAATACAAATTGTGCTCTATGAGATTGCTAGCACTGCATCATGATTTTCCATTTGTGTAAAGAGAGGTGTGTGTATATATATATATATATATATATATATTCTATACCTCCGATATTCAAAATCTACTAATCCTTAATGTAGATTCACACGTCATAAGGTCCACTAATAGGAGAAGTGCTTCCTACATAAATTTCTTCATTCTCGAAACTCAGACTTGATACCTCAAGTTAAATGTTGAGGGACGCATCATACGCCCCACCACCTGTTTGTATCAAAGTCGTACTGATATCTTCAGCTATATTCTTGGCGTCGGATGAAATTCCAAACAATCCAGCGTTGGCAAATCCTGCACAATAAATACTTTTCTCCCCTTTCCAGTGATAAGGATTTCTCTTTTTTGGCATCCCATTTTCATTGAATAACACTCCATCATCCTACACAAAGCATTGCATAGAAAACAGTTGAGTTTACAAAGAACATATTTTCAAGTTTTTATTTTTTCATCTCAGAAATATTTATATAAAAAATAAAATATCATTTTTATCTTTAACCTGAAATCATAGAAATTTCAAAAAGATGCATAGAGCTAAATTTGAAATGTATATAACATTTGCGTTATATTTGCCAAATACCTTGAGCCACTTTGTAACTGTGCTTTTGTAACCTGTAGCAAGAACCATAGCATCAAAGCTTTCCATCTTACTATCAGCAAATTCAACATAATTTCCTTTGATTTTCTTGATCGAAGGTAAAACCTGATGACAAATTAAATGATTAATCATAAAATCAGGAAACGTGATAATAATAATAATAATAATGAAATATTTTAATCCCTCTACCTTGATTTTTCCTGTTTTGATTTGATCCACTGTTCCAACATCAATAACAGGAGATCTGCCGGTAGCTTTCTTAAGATAAAAGGGACCCTTGTTTGGCCTATGTAGCCCAAAGACAGAAAGATCTCCATATATTAACCTGCTTAAAATCATCACAGTTTTGTCCACTATATTACAAGGAATGTATTTCAGTAAAGTCATTCCCATTTGGACTATTTCCTTCGTGAGTATGTGTACCTATAAACCAAAGATAAACATGATTTTCATTATACATACATACATACTTAATTTAATGAACTTTATTTTACAACAAAATTGAAAGATTCTTTTTAATTGGTTTTCCCTGCAAAGAAATGCATGAACCTAAATGTAGCTTGGGATTCAAATTTTATGGGGCGAAAACTGATATTCTCTCCAATACACCCATTAAGAAAAGCATTTGATAGTATTAATCATAAAAAATATTTGGCAAAAATTTACCTTATCTCTTCCATAAATAAATAATTTATATTGTTATAAAAGTGGGTATCCTTTAACTAAAAAGTTAAATTACTAAAATGGCCCTTCTAAATACCCTAATTACCCTATTTATAAAAACTAAAAAAAATAAAGCCTATCATTGGTCCCAACCAAAGATTCATACCCATTCACTAATGATCACAACAATTCCCAAGTTTCGCTAAGGGTTTCTATTTTAGTTTCTAATCTAATCGGTGCTTCCTTTTCAAATAAGAAGAGAAAAATTGTTGCTTAGATTTTAAAAATAAGAACAAAGCCTTAATTACTTACTGTTGCTTGCCTTTTCATTTTGTATTTATTTTGGACGGGATTAATTGTCTCGAAACTAAAACAGGTATTATCATATTTACCTCATTATTTTTCTTATTCGTTCTGGTATGCTTTTGGTTAGATATTTTATCTACTATTTTTCAATTACACTATTTATTTATTTTGAAAGGTAGAAACAATAAACATATTGTCCTGAGAAAACAAAAGAGATATATCTATAATATGATGTCTATCCATATGATTGTACTGATATAAACAAAAGCAAGCTGTTGAATGTAACTTTTAATTTTATGCAAAAACTTTATACTGGATTTGTATAATTTGTCATTTTCCTTAAATTTTTCACACCTTTTTCTTAAACAACTCTTCGAGCATATCATATAAAAGAAAAAAGAAGCATACAAAAAAGTTCTACTCATGAATTTGGCGTGAGAAAGCCCATCTAGAGAATTATAATATGCTGGGTAAAAAGTGGAGAAAGGGAGGAAGAAAAAGAAAATAAATTAGAAGGGATAAAGTATTGATCGTGGAAAAGAGGTTCGGGAAGCTGTTGAAGAAATATGTGCTGCCGGGAATCGTCTATTTTCTATTCAACTCTCATCTCCTTCTTTGTAATACACAATATTTGCATTTATATTTTGTTCTAAAGGAATTTATATATATATATATATATATATATATATATATAGGAAAAATTAGTCAAAATATGATAATTTTATGCTAAATAAAAATATGTTGATAGAATCGTTATAAAGAAATCAAAACAAGAGAGTATAGTAGTGTATACCTCAAGAAAAGTTAGTATTAAAAAGTCAAATATAGAGGGAGGTTATGAAATTATCCCTATGAAAATATTACCATTTCTTTTTAAAAGCCGACAATCAGGAGAAGATTAAGAATTTAAGCAACCATAAAAATGGACTTCAAATAGGTAAGTATCTTTTTAGAAGTTAGAACTACGCACTTATGTTTTTTGAATTTTTTGATATAGTTATTATTTTCATCATCTTTTGCATACACACCAAGAAATAATTATTACTACTGACTCGATCTTTTAGTACACTTGACCACTACATATTTGATATAATGTTATTGTCACCATGTACTCTATATGTACAGGCTATTATTTCATGGTATTGATCAAAAAATCTTATGCATCTTTATAAATTCAAAAATATCTACTCAATTTGACCTCGATAAATAAGTCTTCACACGATAATTCCCATTGCTCATTAACAGAACTTATAATTTTTTCTCTCATGTATAATATTTGTTATAATTATTATTTTAATAATATTATGTATACTATATAACTCGATATACGCGTGCAACGCATGTACGACGAAAATAGTTAATATAATAACGTAAGTATATGTCTTCTTAGAGTAACAAGGGTGAAATTGAAAAAAAAAAATTAATAACTGCTAATTGTATTCTAAAGCAGAGGTGAATCCAAATTTAAACTTGATGGAATCGATCCTAATGGTTTTTTAACATCGAATTCATTATACTTTAAAAATTACGAGTTTAAATCTACTACTATATACTAAAATTTTCACATATAAATTTATACTTGGCATTAAAATCAATACTAGGTTCGGATAGATCCGTTGCCAAAGAGTTGCGTCCGTTGCGACTGTTCTTAAGTGACAAATATTTTGTACAAAATTCTTTTGATTAAAGTGACAGATAAAAAAGAGCGAAAAGAAGAGAACTTACAGGGCTACGAACAGTAATGGAGGTCCGAGCACCACAGTTAGACAAATCATAAGCAATTTCCATACCAGAATTTCCACAACCAACAACTAGAACATCTTTACCTTCAAAACTCTTGCCATTTCCATAGTCACTAGAATGTATGATTGTTCCACCAAAGCCATCCAATCCTTCAATTTTTGGAATAAAACCTTCACCATTTTCTCCAGTGGCAACAACAAGAAAGCTAGCAACATAATTCTCAGCGACACTTTTTTCGACGTTCATCGCCTTAACATGCCATTTGTTATCAACATAGCTGAAAAATGCAGACTCAACGGCGCGTTGATACAAAGGATTAACACTGAAATTGGTGGCATAACTATCCAAATATTCAAGAAAACCTTCTTTGGACACAAAAGTTGGTGAATTAGGAGGAAATGACATGTTGGGAAGTTCACAAAATTGATTTGCTAAGTGAAGTTTCAACCTGTCATAACACCTTTTTCTCCATAAAGAAGCACAACAATCATCTTTTTCTAAAACTATATTTGGAATATTTTTGAGGTTTAGACAAGCAGAAGTAGCTATACCAGCAGGACCAGCTCCAACTATGAGGACCACTGTTTCTTGCTTCATTATATTGAACCTTTTCTTTTTCTTATTGTTTCTCTATTTCTGTTGGTCTTTATCCTATATCTTATGTTTATATATAGAAGAAAATTCAACAAATAAATCATTATCCACAGTCTTATCATTAGATTTATATGCAAATGTCATCTTCTATTTAATGCTGAAGTAATAATGTCTATATTAGAGATATCAATTGATCATATCTTTTTCATGTTTTGTTAATTTTTATCGTGACCGCCAGATTAGCATAGTGTGAAAGATATATTCATAGAGTTTGATTTTTTGGTGGGTCAATTAAGGTAAAACTAGCTACTTACTCTATATTATATTATGTAAAGTTAAATGGTAGAAAGTACTGTGACAAATATTATATTTTTAAGATAAAATATAATTTGATGACATACGTGTTTGGTAAAGGGAAATGTTTTCTCGAAAAATGATTACTTAAAAAAATATTTTTCGAAATTCTCAGTATTGGATAGGTGAATGGAAATTAATTTTTGAAAAATATTTATTAAGATTTCAACAATGTCAACAATTGGATAATGCTTCACATTGTATTGAAAATTTGATAAGACTCTTTCTTAAGATTGATGATAGTATCTACGTATTTGTTGGAACAAAAACTTTTACACCCCCTCTTTTGGTGATTAAACAAATGCTGAAGTAATTATGTCCATATTAGAGTCATTACTTGAACATATCTCTTCATGTGTTGTTAACTTTTATGGTGACGGCCAGATTAGCATAGTGTGAAAGATATATCTATACAGTTTGAATTTTTGGTGGGTCATTTCAGATATTAAATTACTTACTCTATATTATATTATTATTCAAACTTAAATGGTAGAAAGAAGTTTACTGTTGGCAAACACTATATTTTCAAGATAAAAAATAATTTGATATGCGTGTTTGGTGTAAAAAGGAAAAATATTTCCTCGAAAAATGATTATTTAAAAATATATTTCGAGATTCTCAGTATTGGATCGAAGAGTGAACATTAATTTTTGAAAAATATTTAGTGAGATTTGACAACAATGTCAACTGGATAATGCTTCACAGCGTATTGAAATTTTGATAAGACTTTTCTTAAGATTGATAATAATATCTATGCATTAGTTGGGAAAAAAACTTTTTAACCTTTTTCTTTTGGTAATTAAACAAATGCTGAAATAATTATGTCTATATTAGAGTTATTAATTGATAATATCTTTTCATGTGTTGTTAATTGTCACGATACAAACTGGAGGGCCATGACTGGCACCCAGGCCATACTTGTCGAGCACCAACGCACATTTTATCTAACATTTCTTATTATCTATAAGGGCCGACGAGATCAATATAAATGGTAGATATGAATCCTAAACAACCAACAATGACAGATAATGGCATGAACATATATAATTTAGGCCGACAAGGCTGTCATGAAGCTACATATAAGGTACAAGCTGACAAGCTGCCATGAGAGACTATACAACAAAAATCAGTCAACAAGGCAATCCAAACTATACATGACTCGACACCTGTCTATGAGCCTCTAAAGGAACATAAGTGCTGTAACATTTCCGGAACAGGGCCCCGACATACCCATAATGTCTATAACAAAAATGCATACCTAGACCACAGCAAGTCCGGAGAAGGGATCTCGCCAATAACCGCTGAACTGGGCAGCCTACTATGGTGGGGGAGCTTTGCCTACCTTTCTATTACGACCTGCAGCACGACATGCAGCGTCCACAAATAAAAAGGACGTCAGTACGAACAAAGTACTGAGTGTGTAAAGCAGGAAAGCATAAGTAAGAACAGTAATGCAAACATGGATAGAGAATATATAACCTGTAACATCCAAGTGCCTCTGAGGGTTACTGACATAGAATGCATGATGTGTGTGTGTGTGTGTGTGTGTGTACACACACACACATAAACTTTTAAAACATATGCCTCTGTGGGGCATCATCATCATCATATCGTACGCGGCCGTAATAGGCTCAGTAAAAACATACTCGGCCATCATAAGGCTCGGTAGAATCGTACCCGACCACATGGAGCTCGGTAAACCCAACTGATTAGTGGTTAAATATATGATGCGTGCTGGACTCATTGGAACCACATTCTGAACCTTCGGAGTGACGTAAGGTCAATATCCTCTGTACACGTTATTAGGATTAACTCTTCATCAAGAATCTTATAATAATCATGAAGTACCAACAACATTGATAACATAAGAATAAGAGAAGTAACATTAACCTCAATCGTTCCATAAGAAGGGAAACAATGTAAGTACTGCTAGCTTCTAAGGGTGGAGTATCTTTGGAAGCTCGTTCATTATATTATGCACAATCGGAGTCATGCAAAAGAAGAAAAGGGATAGCCTCACATACCTTGTATATACTACCCAACCTTAAGCTATGCAAATGTCAACACTCCTTAGTCTACAATAAGAGAAATGACACTATCGTTATCGTTTAAGCGTCACAATAATTATGTATTCACCGCAACCTATTTTACGATAAAATGGACAGCACCTCCCCTATTTATATGACTTCCCACAAGTTAAAACAATCACCAAACATCCCAAACAACATCAATAATAATCATATTGAACCTCCCAAAACAGTCCACCAACCAACAACATTACTAACAAGCCTTTCGATATATATCTCACAAGTTCTAGCTTTAACGACTTAGCCGTAACTTGGAAAATCTTAAATACATGCAAGGTAAGAGGTTGCTTACCTTTAAAAAAAATAAAAACTCCAATTTGGCCTTAATTGACCATGAAATATCCCTCCAATGCTGCCACAAGAACAAGGAAGCGAAGCTAGCAATCAATTAGGGTTTTTCGACACAAAAATCACTTTAGAAGACTTGAAATCACCTAGGGTTGATATTAAAAACTTGAGGGAGTATTTTACAGAACATAAACCACTTAAAAAAACCTCCCACACGATCTAGAACAACATAAAAGTCAGCAACAAGAAGAAGAACAAGAAACTTACTAGCGCCACGGGATTCCCCACACTTGATTTGTGTTGTTTGCCCTTTGTTTTGGTCTTGGATCATGAGAGAACCTTGAGAGAGTATTTTTAGGGTTCAAAGGTATGAATATACTAAAAGATCATGACGTAAAATGGGATTGAGTCGTGTTATATATATCCATATGTCTCAACCGCCTATGTGAGTCCCATAGAGAGCTGCTTGGCGCAATCTCGCGAAAACGCGAATATCTCTTTACTCCGAGATCGTATCGATGAACAGTTTAATGTGTCGGAAACTAGACTCGTAGATGTTCTATTTGGTGGGTATATAAACCCGTAAGTCCAAGTAAATTGGGATAAAATCTTACATTTCACCTACAGTTTAAGTAAAATTATGAACGTAAGTTGCGACAACTTTTGTCGACTTTTATTTCATAACTCGTTTGACTTCATGACTTATGATACAGATATTATATGATTCAAATACCTAAAAACACTACCTCTTAGGAATATTAATCACCTCTAGTTTTACCCGAAAATACGGGTTACAACATCCTTGATTCGTTTAACTTCTAATACTTGTTAACCAATCTTATACACCCTTGTACCATTAAAGACCAATAGGATTAACTTCTTATCATCTCAAAGATAATCTCTTTTTGGATTTACGTCGACAAACTTACGACGTGATCCAACGTATGCGAATATAGGTTGTAATATCCTCTCCTCCTTAGGAACATTCGTCCTCAAATGTAATGGTTTATGGGGAGTCTAACTCATCGTGGGTTCCAACGGAAATTTCGGCTGAGTTTCCCCTATAAAACGGACACTAGCCAAACTTGCAAGCAATTAAACCCAACCTATGGCCTTACAAGGTTATACAAAGCATTATGGATGTGTACATTATCTGCATATCACCATTTTGTATTAAGAAAGAGTATTCTCAAGATATTGCTTACCTCATAGAGCCGTTTCACCTTCTAATGCGTCCTATGTTCCCCGACATCCTCGTTTTCTTCAATCTGGAATAGGCAAGGGTATTTAGACTTCATCTCCTCTTCTGCTTCCCATGGCATTTGTTCCGTATTCTTTTTCCTCCACAATACTTTGACGGAGAAATACTTGGTACCCTAGAGTTGATCAAACAGGTCGTCAATCCTTGGAAGTGGATACTTTTTCTTTATAGTAAACTTATGCAACTGTCGATAATCGATACACATCCTTAACAACCGGTCTTTCTTCCACACGAACAAGACTGGCGCACCCCAAGGTGAAGTGCTAGGCCTAGTGAAGCCCTTATCCAGCAAGTCCTTCAATTGCGCCTTCAGCTCTCGCAACTCTGCCGGGGCCATCCTGTATGGAGGGATAGAGATCGATTGTGTGTCAGGCAACACATCAATGCTAAACTCAATCTCCCATTTAGGAGGAAAGCCTGGGAATTCATCTGGGAAAACCGCTAAAATCTCGTAACTGATAAGAAGCCAACTCTACTGCCTCCGTCTTATTAGCATGCATAACCCGCAGTGTACGATGAACCTAATAAATAAAAGTCTATAGGTCCTCCTTGGGGTCTGATCCGGTAAACACTGGAGGGTCTAGATTAATAAAATCACGAACTCTCGCACTAACCGGTTTATCAGGAGCACCGGTATTCTGTCTCTGAGCCTGAGCAGCTAACAAGTTAGTCAACAACTGCAACGCACTTCGCATATCCTGGTCTCTAGTGCCAGATGGAGGAACTGGAGGCGCTGGGTGCCTCCTAATATCCTCTGGAGGAGACAGAGTCGATGAGGTATGAGATGGCATCTTACTCTGAGCCTCACTATGGCCTACTCTGGCTGGAGGCACCTGACTGGTACCCTCTTCCGCAGCTGTATCAAGACGTCTACTAGTCACTTGCATCCTAGTCGAAGGCATTGCTAAAAGAAAACAAGGTGAATATTAGAGACAACACTTACGACTTAACTCTGCGCACGATCAAGATTCAGGAAGAAGGTAACAACCCTAGATGTCATGTAGCCTCCTGATTAAAAATGTGGCACGCTACATATCCATAATGAAGACTCTACTAGACACGGCTCATAGACAACCCCTAGGACAGACTTGCTCTGATACCAAGTTTGTCACGACCCAAACTGGAGGGCCATGACTGGCAACCGGGCCATACCTGACGAGCACCAATACACATTTTATCTAACCTTTCTTATTATCTATAAGGGCCGACCAGATCAATATAAAAGGTAGACATGAATCCTACACAACCAACAATGACAGATAATGGCATGAACATATATAACATGGCCGACAAGGATGTTATGAAGCTATGTATAAGGTATGAGCTGACAAGCTGCCATAAGAGACTATACAACAAAAATCAGTCGACAAGGCAATCCAAACCATAAATGAGATGACACCTGTCTATGAGCCTCAAAAGGAACATAAGTGCTGCAACATTTCCAGAACAGGTCCTCGACATACCCATAATGTCTAAAACAAAAATGCATACCAAGACCACGGCAAGTCCGGAGAAGGGATCTCGCCAATAACAATTGAACTGGGAAGCTTACTATAGTGGGGGAGCTTCGCCTGCCTGTCTATCAGGACCTGCAGCACGACATGCAACGTCCACAAATAAAAAGGACGTCAGTACGAATAAAGTACTGAGTGTGTAAGGCAGGAAAGCTTAAGTAAGAACAGTAATGTAAACAGGGATAAAGAATATACAACCTGTAACATTTGGGTGCCTCTGAGGGCTACTGACATGAAATGTATGATACATATATACATACACACACACACACACATACATATAAAAGTTTTAAAACATACGCCTCTATAGGCATCATCATCATCATATCGTACCCGGCTGTAATAGGATCAATAAAAACGTACCGGGCCATCATAAGGCTCTGTAGAATCGTACCCGACCACATGGATCTCAATAAAACCCAACTGATCAGTGGTTACACAATGGTGCCGTACTCAGTCGACTATAGCGTGACTCGGTAGAGTAAAATAGATATATATATATATATATATATATATATATATATATATATATATATATATATATATATATATATATATATATGATGCGTGCTAGACTCATTGTTATCACATTCTGAACCTTTCTGAGTGACGTAAGTTCGGTATCCTCTGTACAAATTATTAGGATTAACTCTTCATCAAGAATCTTATAAGAATAAGGAAGTACCAATAATATTGATAACATAAGAATAAGAGAAGTAACATCAACCTCAATCGTTCCATAAGATGGGAAACAATGTAAGTACTGCTAGCTTCTAAGAGTGGAGTATCTTTGGAAGCTCATTCATTACATCATGCACAATCGGAGTCCTGCAAAAGAAGAAAAGGGATAGCCTAACATACCTTGTATATACTACCCAACCTCAATCTATGCAAATGTCAAGACTCCTTAGTATACAATAAGAGAAATGACACCATCGTTATCATTTAAGCATCGCAACAGTTATGTATCGACTGCAACCTATTTTACGATGAAACGGACAACACCTACCCTATTTATATGAATTCCCACAAGTTAAAACAGTCACCAAACATCCCAAAAAACATCAATAATAATCATATTGAGCCTCCCAAGATAGTCCACCAACCAACAACATTACTAATAAGCCTTTCGATATATATCTCATAAGTTCTAGCTTCAACGACTTAGCCGTAACTTGGATAATCTTAATTACATGTAGGTTAAGAGGTTACATACCTTAAAACAGAAATAACAACTCCAATTTGGCCTTAATTGACCACGAAATATCCTTCCAATGCTGCCACAAGAACAAGGAAGCGAAGCTAGCAATCAATTGAGGGTTTTTCGACACTAGAATCACTTTAGAAGACTTGAAATCACCTAGGGTTGATATTAAAAACTTGAGGGAGTATTTTTACAGAACATAAACCACTTAAAACAACCTCCCACACGAGCTGGAACAACACAAGCGCCACGGGATTCCCGACACTTGATTTGTGTTGTTTGCTCTTTGTTTTGGTCGTGGATCATGAGAGAACCTTGAGAGAGTGTTATTAGGGTTCTAAGGTATGAATATACTGAAAGATAATGACATAAAATGGGATTGATTCCTGTTATATATATCCATATGTCTCAACCGCCTATGTGGGCCCCAAAGAGAGCTGCTAGGCACAGTCTCGCGAAACCGCGAATATCTCTCTACTCCGAGATCGTATCGACTAACGGTTTAATGTGATGGAAACTAGACTCATAGATCTTCAATCTGGTGGATAAATCCCCCCGTAATTCCAAGTAAATTGGGAGAAAATCTTAGTTACATTTGACCTAAAGTTTAAGTAAAATTATGAACGTAAGTTGCGACAACTTTTGTCGAATTTTGTTTCATTACTCATTTGACTTCAAGACTTATGATGCGGATATTATATGATTCAAAACCTTAAAACACAACCTCTTGGGAATATTGAGCACCTCTATTTTTACCCGAAAATACGGGTTACAACATCCTTGATTCGTTTAACTTCTAATACTTGTTAACCAATCTTATACACCCTTGTACCATTAAAGACCAATAGGATAAACTTCTTATCATCTCAAAGATAATCTCTTCTCGGATTTACGTTGGCTAACTTACGACGTGATCAAACGTATGCGAATATGAGTTGTAACACCCTCCCCCAGGAACATTCGTCCTCGAATGTAAGGGTTTATGGGGAGTCTAACTCATCGTGGATTCCGACAAAAATTTCGGCTGAATTTTCCCTGTAAAACGGACACTAGCCAAACTTGCAAGAAGTTAAACCCAACCTATGGCCTTACCAGGCTATATGAAGCACTATGGATATGTACATTATCTGCATATCACCATTTTGTATTAAGAAAGAGTATTCTCAAGCTATTGCTTTACGTCGTAGAGCCGTTTCACCATATAATGCGTCCGGCGTTCCCCCGGCATCCTCGTTATCTTCAATACGGAACATGTAAGAGTATATAGAATTCATCTCCTCTTCTGCTTCCCATGTCATTTCTTCTATATTATTGTTCCTCTACAATACTTTGATGGAAGCTGCATCCTTCGTTTTCAGCTTGCAGACTTGTCAATCTAATATAGCCACTGGCACTTCTTCATATGATGGATCCTTTGTAACTTGTACATCTTTGATAGGGACGACCGAGAAGGGTCTCCAATACATTTCCTAAACATAGATACATGGAATACCGGGTGGACGAATTCCAATTCGGATGGCAATTCTAACTCATAAGAAACTCTAACTCATAAGCAACCAGTCCAATTCGTCGAAGAATCTTGTATGGCCCGATATACCACGGACTCAGTTTACCCTTCTCCCGAAAATGCATAACACCTTTCATCGGCGAGATCCTCAGGAAACCCCAATAACCAACCTCAAATTCTAGATCACGACGTCGGACATCGGAATAAGAATTTTGCCTGCTTTCTGCCATCCTTAGTCGCTCTTGTATCACTTTCACCTTCTCAATGGCTTGGTGAATAAAATCTGGCCCATATAATTCTGTCTCATCGACTTTGAACCATCCAACTTGTGATCTACATCTCCTCCTGTACAGTGCCTCGTACGGGGCCATTTTAATACTGGAATAGTAGCTATTATTGTAGGCAAATTCTATGAGTGCTAGATGGTCATCCCAATTCCCCTTGAAATCTAGAACACATGCTCGTAGCATATCTTCAAGTGTCTGAATGGTACATTCAGCCTGTCTGTCAGTCTGCTGATAGAATGCGGTGCTAAGATTCACTTGTGTCCCTAATCCCTTTTGAAAAGACCTCCAAAATTTAGCCGTAAATTGAGCTCCTCGGTATGATATAATAGATACCGGCACACCATGAATCCTAACAATCTCCTTGATATACAACTTCGCATAATCTTCAGCCGTGTAAGTTGTCTTAACTGGTAGAAAATGGGCACATTTTGTTAGTCGATCAACTATCACCCATAATGGAGTCAAACTTATGATAAGAGCGAGGTAATCCAATAATAAAGTCCATATTAATCACCTCCCATTTCCAGGTCGGAACCTCTATATTCTGAATCAATCCACCGGGTTTCTGATGCTCGATCTTTACTTGTTGACAATTAGGACACTGGGCTACAAATTCTGATATAGACTTCTTCATGTTATCCCACCAACACTTCTCCTTAACGTCATGATACATCTTTGTAGAGCCGGGGTGGATGGAATATCGGGATTGATGAATCTCAATCATAATCTTCTCTCGCAACCCTGCCACATTAGGCACACATAATCAGACCTGGTACCTCAGTGGCCCATCTCCTCCGATCTCGAAAGCCGTAATTTTACACTGTTGAATGCTCTCTCTCAATAGTACCAAGGTAGGATCTTCATGCTACCGTGCCTTTACCTCGGCAACCAAGGATGATTCTGATGTATTCTGTACAGTAACACCTCCGTAATCAGAGTCTAACAATCTGATTCTCATTTTGGGTAGCTGATGAAGCTCTTTAGTCAACCCCTGTTTACCTGCCTCAGTGTGTACTAAGCTTCCCATTGACTTACGACTAAGAGCGTCTGCCACAATTTTAGCTTTACCGGGATGGTATTATATCTCGATATCGTAATCTTTCAGTAATTCAAGCCACCTACGCTGCCTCAAATTCAACTCCTTCCATTTGAAGATGTATTGTAAACTCTTGTGATCTATGTAGATGTCAACATGGACGCTGTATAAGTAGTGCCGCTATATCTTTAAAGCATATATTACTGCAGCCAATTCCAAATCATGAGTCTGGTAATTATTTTCATGCTTCTTCAACTGTCTTGATGTATAAGCTATTACCTTACCACGTTGCATCAATACGCACCCTAAACCTACACCTGAGGCATCACAATATACCACATAACCTTCTGTTCCTTCTGGGTGAGTGAGCACTGGCGCGATGTCAATCGATTCTTTAGCTCCTGAAAACTATGTTCACAAGCGTCAGACCACTAAAACTTGGTAGCTTTCTGTGTTAACTTAGTCAATGGTGCTGATATAGAGAAAAACCCTTCTACAAACCGGCCTATAATATCCTGCTAGCCCCAGGAAGCTGCAGACTGCTGATGGTGTTGCAGGACTCGACCAATTCTTCACTGCATCGATCTTTTGAGTGTCGACACTAATACCCTCGTCAGATATCACATAGCTAACGAATGCTAGTGAGCTTAGCTAGAATTCACATTTGGAGAACTTAGCATATAATTTATGATCCTGAAGAGTCTGTAATACTATCCGCAAGTGGCCCGCATGTTCCGCCTTCGAACGAGAATACACCAGAATATCATCAATGAATACGATCATGAACACATGAAGATAGGGCCTGAATACACTATTCATGAGTTCTATAAAAGCTGTTGGGGCATTTGTTAGCCCGAACGACATCAGCAAGAACTCAAAGTGCCCATATCTTGTCCAGAAGGCCGTCTTTGAAATATCCTTCTCCTTAACCCTGACCTGATGTTACCCTGAACGTAAGTCAATCTTGGAGAAATACTTGGCACCCTGTAGTTGGTCAAACAGGTCATCAATCATTGGAAGCGGAGACTTGTTCTTTATAGTAAACTTATTCAACTGTCGATAATTGCTACACATACTTAACGACCCGTCTTTCTTCCGCACGAACAAGACTGGCGCACCCCAAGGTGAAGTGATAGGCCTAGTGAAGCCCTTATCCAAAAAGTCCTTCAACTGCGCCTTCAACTCTCACAACTCTACCGCGGCCATCCTGTATGGAGGGATAGAGGTCGGTTGTGTGTCAGGCAACACATTAATGCTAAACTCAATCTCTCTTTCAAGAGGAAGTCCTGGGTGTTCATCTGGGAAAACATCGGGTAATTCATTGACCACGGGGATTGATTGTAGAGTAGGCGGCTTCGCCTCCGTATCCCTAATGCGAACGAGATGATAAATATAACCTTTTGAGATCATCTTCCTTGACTTAAGATAGGAAATAAACCTACCTTTCAGCGTAGCAATATTCCCCTTCCATTCGTTGACAGGTTCAACCGGAAACTGAAACCTAACCATCTTAATAGGACAATCAACATTTGCATAGCATGAGGCCAACCAGTCTATTCCCATTATCACATCGAAATCAACCATTTCTAATTCAAATATACATTTGCCGAGGTTTGACGACTACAAATCATCACTGTGCAACCTCTATATAACCTTCTAGCAATCACAAAACCTCCTATCAGAGTAGATACCGCAAATGGTTTACTTATCAATTCAGGTACACCAAACTTTTTAGCCACAAAAGGTGTAGCATGAGATAATGTAGATCCCAGATCAATCAACGCATATACAACATAAGAAAACACAGACAATATACCTTTAACAGAATCCAGACATAACTCGAAATCCTGTCGACCTACTAGAGCATAGGTTCAATTTTGAGTACCACTCGAACTCGGCACTGCACCTCTACCTCTACCACAAGCTATCGATTGCTGAAAGCCCCGTGCTGGAGGTCGAACTGATGAGGAAGAACCAGACACATATCCAGTCTGTTGAGCCATACCACCACCTCCTCTGTTAGGACAATCCCACATCATATGGCCAGGTTGTCCGCAAGAATAGCACGCATTAGAACCTCGACGGCACAGTCCAAAGTGGGCCTTGCCGTACTGATCACAACGAGGTGTTAGGGGTCTCGTCTGACTAGTATCCCTATGATATTGTGTGGCTGATGCCCGCGAACTCTGACCTGAATCGGAATAGGTAAATCGAGCATATCGAGGCCACTCAAACTGTGGAGGAGAACTAGCTATAGGTGGCGCCGAACTCCTCAAAGTCTGGGGCCTGATACTACCTCTGAAGACATTAGAATATCCTGCAAATCTCGCCCTCTTATGTTGGCCCCTATCCTACTCCTTATATGCCCTTTGCTGGCACTTACGATCCTCTAGTGTCTGGGCAGAAGCCTGAATACGAGAAATATCCATGCCCTCCACCAAGGAGCATGTCGGGCACTCATTTATCAGATGTGGTCCTAACCCGTTCACGAACAGGTGCACCCTATCGCTCATCTCGGCCACCATATGGGGAGTGTACCTTGCTAAAGAATCAAACTGCATACTATACTCTCGCACACTCATATTACTCTGTCGAAGGTTCAAGAACTTATCAGCTCTAGCTCGTCGTATCTCAACTAGCAAGTAGTGACGAAGAAAGGCCTCCGAAAATTCCTTCACACAGCTGGAGGAGTGTTTAGACCCCTGGATATCTCCCAACTATTATACCAGAAAACCGCTAAATTCCGTAATCGATAAAAAGCTAACTCTACTACCTCCGTCTAACTAGAATGCATAACCCGGAGTGTACGATGAACCTGATCAATAAAAGTTTGTGGGTCCTCCTTGGGGTCTGATCCGGTAAACACTGGAGGGTCTAGTTAATAAAATCACAAACTCTCGCACTAACTGGTTTATCACCAGCACCGGTATTCTTACTATGAGCCTGAGCAGCTACCAAGCTAGTCAAAAACTGCACTGCACTCCGCATATCCTAGTCTGCAGTGCCAGACGGAGGAACTAGAGGTGCTGGGTGCCTCCTAATATCCTCTGGAGGAGACAGAGTAGATGAGGTATGAGACGACATATCACTTTGAGCCTCACTATGGCCTGCTCTTGCTGGAGGCACCTAACTGGTACCCTCTCCCCCAGCTGTATCAAGCCGTCTGCTAATCGCTTGCTTCCTAGTCGAAGGCATCGCTGAAAGAAAACAAGGTGAATATTAGAGACGAACACTTACGACTTAACCCTACGCACAATCTAGATTCAAGAAGAAGGTAACAACTCTAGATGTCATGTAGCCTCCTGATTATAAATGCGGCACGCTACAAATCCATAATCAAGACTCTACTAGACACGGCTCATAGACAACCCCTAGGACAGACTTGCTCTGATACCAAGTTTGTCACGACCCAAACTGGAGGGCTAAGACTGGCACCCGGGCCATACCTGCCGAGCACCAACGCACATTTTATCTAACATTTCTTATTATCTATAAGGGCCGACGAGATCAATATAAATGGTAGACATGAATCCTACACAACCAATGACAGATAATGGCATGAACATATATAACATGGGCCGACAAGGCTGCCGTGAAGCTATGTATAAGGTACCAGCTGACAAGCTGCCATGAGAGACTATACAACAAAAATCATCCGATAAGGCAATCCAAACTATACATGACTCGACACCTGTTTGTGAGCCTCTAAAGAAACATAAGTGCTGCAACATTGCCGGAACAGGGCCCCGACATACCTATAATTTCTATAACAAAAATGCATACCAAAACCACGGCAAGTCCGGAGAAGGGATCGCGCCAATAACCGCTGAACTGGCCAGCATACTATGGTGGGGGAGCTTCGCCTACCTGTCTATCAGGACCTGCAGCACGACATGCAGCGTCCACAAATAAAAAGGACGTCAGTACGAATAAAGTACTGAGTGTGTAAGGCAAGAAAACATAATTAAGAACAGTAAAGTAAACAGGGATAGAGAATATACAACCTGTAACATCTGAGTGCCTCTGAGGGCTATTGACATGAAATGCATGATATATATATATATATATGTATATATGTACATACATACACATAAAACTTTTAAAACATATGCCTCTGGGGGCATCATCGTCATCATATCATACCCGGCTGTAATAGGCTCGGTAAAAACATACCCGATCATCATAAGGTTCGGTAGAATCAAACGCGGCCACGTGGAGCTCGGTAAAATTCAACTGATCAGTGATTGCAAAATAGGTGCCTTACCAGGCCGAAAATAGCGCGGATCAGTAGAGTAAAATAGATACATATATATGATGCATGCTGGACTTATTGGAATCACATTCTGAACCTTTCGGAGTGACGTAAGGTCGGTATCCTTTGTACATATTATTAAGATTAACTCTTCATCAAGAATCATATAAGAGAAATGAAAAAAAAGGAAAGGGATAGCCTCACATACCTTGTATATACCGCCCAACCTCAAGCTATGCAAATGTCACGACTCCTTAGTCTACAATAAGAGAAATGACACTATCGTTATCGTTTAAGCGTCACAACTATTATGTATCGACCGCAACCTATTTTACGATTAAATAGACAACACATACCCTATTTATATGACTTCCCACAAGTTAAAACAATCACCAAGCATCCCAAACAACATCAATAATAATCATATTTCTCCTCCCAAACAGTCCACCAACAACATTACTAATAAGCCTTTTGATATATATCTCACAAGTTCTAGCTTCAACGACTTAGTCGCAACTTGGATAATATTAAATACATGTAGGTTAAGAGGTTCCTTACTTTTAAAAAGAAATAAAAACTCCAATTTAGACTTAATTGACCACGAAATATCCCTCCAATGCTGCCACAAGAACAAGGAAGCGAAGCTAACAATCAATTAGGGTTTTTCGATAGTAGAATCATTTATAAAGACTTTAAATTACCTAGGGTTGATATTAAAAACTTGAGGGAGTATTTTAAAGAATATAAACCACTTAAAATAACCTCCCACACGAGCTGGAACAACACAAAAATCAGCAACAACAAGAAGAACAAGAAACTTACTAGCGCCACCGGATTTCCGACACTTGATTTGTATTGTTTTTGCCCTTTGTTTTGGCCTTGGATCATGAGAGAACCTTGAGAGAGTGTTTTAAGGGTTCTAAGGTTTGAATATACTGAAAGAGAATGACTTAAAACGGAGTAGAGGCGTGTTATAGATATCCATATGTTTCAACCGCCTATATGGGCCCCAAAGAGCGTTGCTTGGCAAAGTCTCGCAAAAATACGAATATATCTGTACTCTGAGATCGTATCGATGAACGGTTTAACGCGCTGGAAACTAGATTCATAGATCTTCAATTTGGTGGGTAGATCACCCCATAAGTCGAAGTAAATTGGGAGAAAAGCTTAGTGAAATTTGACATAAAGTTTAAGTAAAATTATGAACGTAAGTTGCGACAACTTTTGTCGACTTTTGGTTCATTACTCCTTTGACTTCAAGACTTGTGATACGGATATTATATGATTTAAATACCTTAAAACACGACCTCTTGGGAATATTAAGCACCTCTAGTTTTACCCGAAAATACAGGTTACAACATCCTTGATTTGTTTAACTTCTAATACTTGTTAACCACTCTTATACACCCTTGTATCATTTAAGACCACTGTAACTTGTACATATTTGATAGGGACAACTCGAGAAGGGTCTCCAATACATTTCCTCAACATAGATACATGGAACATCGGGTGGACAAATTCCAATTCGAATGGCAATTCTAACTCATAAGCAACCTTTCCACTTCGTCGAAGAATCTTGTAGGGCCCGATATACCGCGGACTCAGTTTAACCTTCTTCCCAAAATGCATAACACCCTTCATCGGCGATATCCTCAGGAAAACCCAATCACCAACCTCAAATTTCAGATTACGACGTCGGACATCGGAATAAGAATTTTTCCTGCTTTGTGCCATCCTCAGTCGCTCTTGTATCACTTTCACCTTCTCAATGGCTTGGTGAATAAAATTTGGCCCATATAATTCTGTCTCATCGACTTCGAACCATCCAACTTGTGATCTACATCTCCTCCTGTACAATGCCTCATACAGGGCCATTTTAATACTGGAATTGTAGCTATTATTGTAGGCGAATTCTATGAGTGCCAGATGGTCATCCCAATTCCCCTTGAAATCTAGAACACATGCTCGTAGCATATCTTCAAGTGCCTGAATGGTACGTTCAGCCTGTCCGTCAGTCTGCTGATGGAATGCGGAGCTAAGATTCACTTGTGTGCCTAAACCCTTTTGAAAAGACCTCCAAAAGTTAGCCGTAAGTTGAGCTCCTCAGTAAGATATAATAGATACCGGCACACCATGAATCCTAACAATCTCTTTGATATACAACTTCGCATAATCTTCAGCCGTGTAAGTTGTCTTAACTGGCAAAAAATGGGTACATTTTGTTAGTCGATCAACTATCACCCAGATGGAGTCAAACTTATGATAAGAGCGAGGTAATCCAATAATAAAGTCCATATTAATCACCTCCTATTTCCAGGTCGGAATCTCTATATTCTGAATCAATCCACCGAGTTTCTGATGCTCGATCTTTACTTATTGACAATTATGACACTGGGCTACAAATTCTGCAATAGATTTCTTCATGTTATCCCACCAATACTGCTCCTTAACATCATGATACATCTTTATCGAGCCGTGATAGATGGAATATCAGGAGTGATGAATCTCAATCATAATCTTCTCTCGCAACCCTGCCACATTAGGCACACATAATCGGACCTGGTACCTTAGTGCCCCATCTCCTCCGATCTCGAAAGCCGTAATTTTACACTGCTGAATGCTCTCTCTCAATAGTACCAAGGTAGGATCTTCATGTTGCCGTGCCTTTAACTCGGCAACCAAGGATGATTCTGATATATTATGTACAGTAACACCTCCGTCATCAGAGTCTAACAATCTGATTCTTATATTGGCTAGCTGATGAAGCTCTTTAGTCAGCCCCTGTTTACCTGCCTCAGTGTGTACTAAGCTTTCCATTGACTTACGACTAAGAGCGTCTGTCATAATATTAGCTTTACTGGGATGGTATTATATCTTGACATCATAATCTTTCAGTAATTCAAGCCACCTATGCTGCCTCAAATTCAACTCCTTCTGCTTGAGGATGTATTGTAGACTCTTGTGATCTTGTAGATGTCAACGTGGACGCCGTATATGTAGTGCCGCCATATCTTTAAAGCATATATTACTGCAGCCAATTCCAAATCATGAGTCTGGTAATTCTTTTCATGCTTCTTCTATTGTCTTGATGTATAAGCTATTACCTCACCACGTTGCATCAATACGCACCCTAAACCTATACCTGAGGCATCATAATATACCACATAACCTTCTGTTCCTTCTGGCTGAACCTTCTGTTCCTTCTGGGTGAGTGAGCACTGGCGCGGATGTCAATCGATTCTTTAGCTCCCGAAAACTATGTTCACAAGCGTCAAACCACTAAAACTTGGTAGCTTTATGTGTTAACTTAGTCAATAGTGCTGATATAGAGGAAAACCCTTCTACAAACCGCCTATAATATCCTGCTAGCCCTAGGAAGCTGCAGAGTGCCGACGGTGTTGTAGGTCTCGACCAATTCTTCACTGCATCGATCTTCTGAGTGTCGACACTAATACCCTCGTCAGATATCACATGGCCAAGGAATGCTATTGAGCTTAGCTAGAATTCACATTTGGAGAGCTTAGCAAATAACTTACGATCCTGAAGGGTCTGTAATACTATCCGCAAGGGGCCGGCATGTTCCGCCTCCGAACGAGAATACACCAGAATGTCATCAATGAATACGATCACGAACACATCAAGATAGGGCCTGAATACACTATTCATGAGATCCATAAAAGCTGCTGGGGCATTTGTTAGCCCGAACGACATCAGCAAGAACTCAAAGTTCCCATATCTTGTCCAGAAGGCCGTCTTTGGAATATCCTTCTCCTTAACCCTCACCTGATTATACCTTGAACGTAAGTCAATCTTGGAGAAATACTTGGCACCCTGTAGTTGGTCAAACAGGTCGTCAATTATTGGAAGCGGATACTTGTTCTTTATAGTAAACTTATTCAACTGTCGATAATCGATACACATACTTAACGACCCGTCTTTCTTCCGCACGAACAAGACTGGCGCACTCCAAGGTGAAGTGATAGGCGTAGTGAAGTCCTTATCCAACAATGCCTTCAACTATGCCTTCAACTCTTGCAACTCTACCGAGGCCATCCTGTATGGAAGGATAGAGATTGGTTGTGTGTCAGGCAACACATCAATGCTAAACTCAATCTCTCTTTCAAGAGGAAGTCCTGGGTGTTCATCTTGGAAAACATCTGGTAATTCATTGACCACGGGGATTGATTGTAGAGTAGGCGGCTTTGCCTCCGTATCCCTAATGCGAACGAGATGATAAATGTAACCTTTGAGATCATATTCCTTGCCTTTAGATAGGAAATAAACCTACCTTTCAGCGTAGCAATATTCCCCTTCCATTCGTTGACGAGTTCAACAGGACTAAAACCTAACCATCTTCATAGGACAATCAACATTTGCATAACATGAGGCCAACCAGTCTATTCCCATTATCACATCGAAATCAACCATTTCTAATTCAAATATACATTTGCCGAGGTTTGACGTCTACAAATCATCACTGTGCAACCTCTATATAACCTTCTAGCAATCAAAAAATCTCCTATCAGAGTAGATACCGCAAATGGTTTACTTATCAATTCAGGACGCCAAACTTATTAGCCACAAAAGGTGTAGCATGAGATAATGTAGATCCCAGATCAATCAACACATATACATCATAAGAAAACACAGACAATATACCTGTAACAACATCCGGAGATGACTCGAGATCCTGTCGACCTACTAGAGCATAGGTTAGATTTTGAGTACCACTCAAACTCGGCACTGCACCTCTACCTCTACCACGACCTGTCGACTGCTGAAAACCCCGTGCTGGAGGTCGAACTTATGAGGAAGAAGCAGGCACAGATCCAGTCCGCTGAGCCATACCACCACCTTCTCTATTAGGACAATCCCGCATCATATGGCCAGGCTGTCCGCAAAAATAGTACGCATCGGAACCTCGACAGCACAGTCCAAAGTGGGCCTTGCCGCACTTATCATAACAAGATGTTAGGGGTCTCGTCTGACTAGTATCCCTATGATATTGTGCGCCTGATGCCCAGGAACTATGACCTGAATTAGAATAGGTAAATCGATCATACCGAGGCCTCTGAAACTGTGGAGGAGCACTAGCTACAGGTGGCGCCGAACTCCTCGAAGACTGGGCCTGATACTACCTCTGAAGTCATCATAATACCCTACAAATCTTGCCCTCTTATGTTGGCCCCTATCCTACTCCCTATCTGCCCTTTGCTGGCGCTTACGATCCTCTAGTATCTAGGCATAAGCCTGAATACGAGAAATATCCATGCCCTCTACCAAGGAGGTTACATGCACTCATTTATCATATCTGGTCCCAACCCGTTCACGAACAGGTGCACCCTATCGCTAATCTTGACCACCATACGGGGAGCGTACCTTGCTAAAGAATCAAACTGCATACTATACTCTTGCACACTCATATTACTCTGTCGAAGGTTCAAGAACTTATCAGCTCTAGCTCGTCGTATCTCAACTGGAAAGTAGTGACGAAGAAAGGCCTCCGAAAATTCCTTCACACAGCTGGAGGAGTGTTTAGACCCCTGGATATCACCCAACTATTATACCAGAAAATCGCTAAATCCCGTAACCGATAAGAAGCTAACTCAACTGCCTCCGTCTAACTAGAATGCATAACCCGGAGTGTACGATAAACCTGATGAATAAAAGTCTGTGGGTCCTCCTTTGGGTCTGATTCGGTAAACATTAGAGGGTCTAGATTAATAAAATCACGAACTCTTGCACTAACCGGTTTATCAAGAGCACCAATATTCTGCCTCACAGCTTGATCAGCTACCAAGCTAGTCAACAACTGCACCGCACTCCGCATATCTTGGTATGTCGTGCCAGACAGAGGAACTGGAGGTGCTGGGTGCCTCCTAATATCCTTTGGAGGAGACGGAGTAGATGAAGTATGAGACGGCATCTCACTCTAAGCCTCACTATGGCCTGCTCTGGCTGGAGGCACCTGATTGGTACCCTCTCCCGCAGCTGTATCAAGCCGTCTTCTTATCGCTTGCTTCCTGGTTGAAGGCATCGCTGAAAGAAAACAAGGTGAATATTAGAGACGAACACTTATGACTTAACTCTACGCAGGATCTAGATTCAAGAAGAAGGTAACAACCCTAGATGTCAAGTAGCCTCCTGATTATAAATGTGGCACGTTACACATCCATAATCAAGACTCTACTAGACACAGCTCATAGATAACTCCTAGGACAGACTTGCTCTGATACCAAGTTTGTCATGACCCAAACTGGAGGGCCATGACTGGATACCGGGCCATACCTAACGAGCACCAAAACCTTTCTTATTATCTATACGGGCCGACGAGATCAATATAAAAGGTAGACATGAATCCTACACGACCAACAATGACAGATAATGGTATGAACATATATAACATGGGTCGACAAGGCTGTCATGAAGCTATGTATAAGGTACAAGCTGACAAGCTGCCATGAGAGACTATACAACAAAAATCAGTCGACAAGGCAATCCAAAGTCGACACCTGTCTATGAGCCTCTAAAGGAACATAAGTGCTGCAACATTGCCGGAATAGGGCACCGACATATCCATAATGTCTATAGCAAGAATGCATACCAAGACCACGGCAAGTCCGGAAAAGGGATCTCGCCAATAACCGCTGAACTGGGCAGCCTACTATGGTGGGGGAGCTTCGCCTACCTGTCTATCAGGACCTGCAGCACGACATGCAACGTCCACAAATAAAAAGGTCGTCAGTACGAATAAAGTACTGGGTATGTAAGGCAGGAAAGCATAAGTAAGAACAGTAATATAAACAGGGATAGAGAATGTACAACCTGTAACATCTAGGTGCCTCTGAGGGCTACTGACATGAAATGCATGATATACACACACACATACACACACACATAGACAACTCCTAGGACAAACTTGCTCTGATACCAAGTTTGTCACGACCCAAACTGGAGGGCCATGACTGGCAACCGGGCCATACCTGACGAGCACCAATACACATTTTATCTAACCTTTCTTATTATCTATAAGGGCTGACGAAATTAATATAACAGGTAGACATGAATCCTACACAACCAACAATGACAGATAATGGCATGAACATATATAACATGGGCAGACAAGGCTGTCATGAAGCTATGTATAAGGTATGAGCTGACAAGCTGCCATGAGAGACTATGCAACAAAAATCAGTCGACAAGGCAATCTAAAGTCGACACCTATCTATGAGCCTCTAAAGGAACATAAGTGCTGCAACATTGCCGGAATAGGGCACCGACATATCCATAATGTCTATTGCAAGAATGCATACCAAGACCACAGCAAGTCCGGAAAAGGGATCTTGCCAATAACCGCTGAATTGGGCAGCCTACTATGGTGGCGGTGCTTCGCCTACCTGTCTATCAGGACCTGCAGCACGACATGCAGTGTCCACAAATAAAAAGAACGTCAGTACAAATAAAGTACTGAGTGTGTAAGGCAGGAAAGCATAAGTAAGAACAGTAATATAAACAGGGATAGAGAATATACAACCTATAACATCTGGGTGCCTCTAAGGGATACTGACATGAAATGCATGATATATATATATATATATATATATATATATATATATATATATATATATATATAAAATTTTAAAACATACGCCTCTGTGGCCATCATCATCTTCATATCGTACCCGGCCACGTGGAGCTCGGTAAATCCCAACTGATCAGTGGTTGCACAATAGGTGCCGTAACGGCCGTCTATAGCGTGGCTCGGTAGAGTGAAATAGATACATATATATGATGTGAGCTGAACTCATTAGAATCACATTCTGAACATTTCGGAGTGACGTAAGGTCGGTAACCTCTGTACATGTTATTAGGATTAACTATTCATTAAGAATCTTATAAGAATCAGGAAGTACCAACAACATTGATAACATAAGAATAAGAGAAGTAACATCCACCTCAATCATTCCATAAGAAGGGAAACAATGTAAGTACTGCTAGGTTCCAATAGTGGAGTATCTTTGGAAGCTCGTTCATTACATTATGTACAATCGGAATCGTACAAAAGAAGGAAAGGGATAGCCTCACATACCTTGTATATACCGCCCAACCTCAAGCTGTGAAAATGTCACGACTCCTTAGTTTACAATAAGAGAAATGACACTATCGTTATCGTTTAAGCGTCGTAACTATTATGCATCGACCGTAACCTATTTTACGATGAAACGGACAGCACCTCCCCTATTTATATGACTTCCCACAAGTTAAAACAATCACCAAACAGCCCAAACAACATCAATAATAACCATATTGGGCCTCCCAAAACAGTCCACCAACCAACTACATTACTAACAAGCCTTTCGATATATATCTCACAAGTTGTAGCTTAAACGACTTAGCTGTAACTTGGATAATCTTAAATACATGTAGGATAAGATGTTCCTTACCTTTAAACAGAAAGAACAACTCCAATTTGGCCTTAATTGGCCATGAAATATCCCTCTAATGCTGCCACAAGAACAAGGAAGCGAAGCTTGCAATCAATTAGGGTTTTACGATACTAGAATCACTTTAGAAGACTTGAAATCACCTAGGGTTGATATTAAAAACTTGAGGGAGCATTTTACAGAACATAAACCACTTAGAACAACCTCCCACATGAGCTGGAACAACACAAAAATCAGCAACAACAAGAAGAACAAGAAACTTACTAGCGCCACGGGATTCCCAACACTTGATTTGTGTTGTTTGCCCTTTGTTTTGGTCTTGGATTATGAGAGAACCTTGAGAGAGTGTTTTTAGGGTTCTAAGTTCTGAATAAACTACAAGAGAATGACTTAAAACGGGGTTTTGACGTGTTATATATATCCATATGTCTCAACCGCCTATGTGGGCCCCATCGAGAGCTGCTTGCGCAGTCTTGCGAAAATGCGAATATCTCTCTACTTCGAGATCGTATAGACGAACAGTTTAATGTGCTGGATACTAGGCTCATAGATCTTCTATTTGGTGGGTAGATTAATACGCTCAAATTACACTCTAATAAATAGTATAAAGCGGTCGATGTCAAATATAATAACCCAACAAGGTTGGGGTCGAATCCCACAGGGAATAGGTGTGAAAAGGTTACTTGACTAGTGTGTTACTCGACTAAGGTCGTAATTCTATCCAGTTAACCGTAACAAGAGTATGTATTAATGGTAACAAGAGTATGAATTGAGTTTGGTTTTAGGTGATGGCTAATTGAAATATTGAGAATGTAAATAATTTGATTAAAGAAACCAAGGTTGTGTCCCCATTAATGAAGTATAATGCTACCGGTGTTAACATGATATATTTCTAATGGAAGGTCCTTTTGATATGTAAATGATGTCTAAATGACTACCCAATATTTTTCAATAGTTAGGTAGTATTATCGCTTTATGATTTTTCTGAATATAAAAGAGTTGCAATTAAGAACAATCAATTTATGCCAAATAAAACCCACTTATTCCTAAGTGATTTTATTAAATAAGGTTTAAAGCCTTGAGTCTTTGATATTTACTTATACCAAATTCTACCCCACTTTCCCAAGCAAAGCAAGAATTTAATGGCACTTGTTAATGTTTGCAACCACCAACAATAAATGAAGAATGAGAAGTAAATAAATATCAACCAACCATTATATATGTATTCAATGTTAAACACCCATTAACATAACACCCATTTAGGGTCCACAACCTTAGTATTTAAAGTTAGTTACTCATACTAAATACAAAAGCAAGAGAATATTAAATGCCATAAAGCTTACAAAATGAAAGATTCTTGACCCAAAAGCTTCCAAAGGAAAGGAATATTAATGCCTTGTATTGTAGCTTCAAAGTCAGACAGATATAGCCCACAAAACCCCAATAAATCTATTTATAGAGGGCCAAAAATCGGGACAAAAATCGGACAAAATTGCCCTTTTAGGTTGAATATGCAACCGCATTTCTGTCGCATAACAGACATGCGGTCCGCATTTTTGACATGGCCATCGCAGATTGTAACCCTAGTTTCGCCTTCACCGCATTCATGGTTTGCGGTCCGCATTGTAGAAATGCGACCGCATCTTGCATCGCATTTTCTTCCTTCAGTAGACTTCATGTTTAGTTTGCTATTACTTCTGCGGCTCGCAAACAGGTTATGCGATTGCAGATGAGACCGTATTTTTGACGTTGAACTTTGCCCAGAAATCTGTTTTGATCTGCGATCTCGGTGTGAAATATGCGGCTCGCATGTGAGTTTTGCAATAGCATATCCACATTTGCGATGCCTTTTTGCTCTTTTCTTGTCTTTTTGTGGCTTTTTGAACTCTTTTCCATGCTCTTAGGTCCTTACGCCTCATACACTACAAAAAATACTAAAATTACATAAGTACAAAGGAAAATTGCATTTAAAACAAGCTAAAATCAAAGCAATTAGTATCAAATGTGCCGAAATTCTCCGAAACATCATAGATCACCCCGTAATGCCAAGTAAATTGGGAGAAAAGCTTAGTGACATTTAACCTACAGTTTAAGTAAAATTATGAATGTAAGTAGCGACAACTTTTGTCGACTTTTTTTCATAACTCGTTTGACTTCAAGACTTATGAAACGGATATTATATGATTCAAATAACTTAAAACACGACCTCTTGGGAACATTAAGCACCTCTAGTTTTACCCGAAAATACGGGTTACAACATTCTTAATTCATTTAACTTCTAATACTTGTTAACCATTCTTATACACCTTTGTATCGTTTAAGACCAATAGGATTAACTTCTTACCATCTCAAAGATAATCTTTTCTTGGATTTACGTCGACTAACTTACGGTGTGATCTAACGTACGTGAATATGGGTTGTAACATTAATTTTATTGTGATTGCCAGACACTACTAAAAAGAGGGGGGAAAACTGACCGCCAAAACCAACTGATGTTGGTCAGTAATTGGCAAAAATCGACCAAAAACCGACGGATTCGTGGCTGTCGGTAGTAACGTCGGTAGAGCTAACCGACTGACTTTGGTCGGTATTTTTTCACCGATTCGATCGGTCAATTAAATTCAAAAAAAGAAATTACCGAAACCGACAAAAGTTGGTCGATTTTTTCCGACCAAAGTTGGTCGGTATTTTAATTATCTAATTAAAAAATGCACCATCTGGGAATCGAACTGGGTCTATACTGTGGCAAGATACTATTCTACCACTAGACCATTGGTGCATTTTGTTTTAAGACTGTCTTTTATTTCATTTATACTCTTTAATTGTATTTTCGCACGAGAATAACCGACCGATGTCGTTCGGTTTTATTAAAAAATAAAATTACCAACCGAATTTGGTTGGTTTTTTAAAATGACTGGCTGAATTAACCGACCGATTTCGGTCGGTTTTTTAAATATTAATTTTAATTTTTTTAAATGAAAAATGACCAAAATTGGTCGGTTTCTTGAAAAAATAAATTTCGTGGAACTCAATAATAGTTCCCTGCATTTTTGCACTAAAGAAAACCGATCAAAGTAGGTCGTAAAAAAAATTAAAAAATAAAATATTTTGAAACACCGACCGACTTCGGTCGGTTTTTTGGCCGGTTTTTTGACCGACCAAAATTGATCGATCGATCGCGGTCGATTTTTGCCGAATTTCTAGTGAGATTAGCATTGTGTGAAAGATATATTCATTGAGTTTGAATTTTTGGTGGTCAATTCAGGTTTTAAATTACTTACTCTATGTGTATATTACTCAAATTTAAATGGTAGAAAAAAGTTTACTGGTGACAAACATTATATTTTCAAGATAAAATATGCGTGTTCAGTGCAAAAAACGAACATTTTCTCAAAAAATGATTATTTCAAAATATCTTTTGATTTTTAGTATTTGATCGGTGAGTGAAATTAATTTTAAAAAAATATTTATTAAGATACGCCAACAATCAACAATTGAATAATGCTTCATGTTGTATTGAAAATTTGATAAGACTTTTTAGTGTTATAAAATTGACAATAATATTTACGCATTTGTTGGAACAAAAACTTTAGAACCCTTTTTTTAATTAAGCAAACTTTCTTAATCGCCGAAGTAAATATTTACAAATCCACATCTAAATTTAACATGTTCAGTTGTCTTTTATCACTCCACTATAATTTTTTTTATGTTTATATAAAATTTAAATAAAAAAAAAAGGAAGTTTATTAGTAATAACCACTGGGTAAAGCACCTAGTGGCCAATTTTATTTATAAAAATCAAACTTTGAGTGTAGCCGATCTCTACACGATTACAATGTAAATTGTAAAATACTAATATTTATAACTAGACTGAAAATAAAACATGTGATAGTGGAATTTTTAGACAATCCCAATATGAACTTACAAACTAGAAAGATATGTAGAGAAATATTCCAACTTGCAATGCTCTCTTCAAAGTAGATTCTGCCTCAAGGAATAACCTGTAGCATACAAAAGTACAGCACCAAAATTTGCTGGAAAAATGCATCTTAATTTTAAAAGTATAATAATCATAAATCACATGACCTTTTATTGTAGTGGGCTAGTGGCTATAATAATGAGAAAGTGACTATGATTTTTTTTTAATACCATTTCATGCGTAGGCTCCTTCTCAATTCCATAAACGATTCTTCAGAATATTTTATTCATCCCAAATTCCTAAATAAATATTCTTAAGCTTGCGTTATACGAGTAACAATTTAGTTAACAGCTTGGTTGGATGGTAGTTACCTATTGTATTGTATTGTATTGTTATTTTAAATATAATATTTATTTTGATTGTTACTTAAATTTTATTATATCGTATCGTTAAATTCGTCATTACATAAAAACGAAAAGTGCTATTTTATGTAACGATCGATTTGGTATGGTTGCATCGTTATCTTTTTTTTCCTCTCATCTTGCCTTTCAATATTATTAAATAATTCTATTTTATTTTTTATCATACCTTTTTACATAATAGTTATATCTCGTACCTCACTTTTTCATTTAATATTATAAATTTATTGTTCATATTGTTGGTCCATGACACCATAAAACGACGGTAAATAATATAATTTATCCAAACATTATATACATCAAACGATACAGTATAATATAATACAATATTATACGATATATTATGAAACGATATATAACAACCATAACTAAGGTATAAAAAAGAGAAATAGATAATACCACAGAGCAACCTCTATATGTTACTATACTACAATCATTGAGACTGCTCCAATCATGTAAAGAATGTCAACGAGCAATTTCTGGCGAGCAACAACTTTGACCTAGTGAATAAAATAAAAGTAATTAGATGGGTTTCACTTTCAAATATTATTGAAATTTGAATTTATATTTCAAACGAACATGATGATAGAAAGTATTTTACGTGCTACCAACTCATTATTGTTCAATAACGGTAGCGACTACTGCCTCTCTTCTGTTAAAACAACATATATTCAATCAATTAACTCATAGTTACCATATTGTATAGGGTAAAATATACTATGCTAAGTGGTCGTTTAAGAGAGTTACACGTAGAATCTAAAGCGGGGATAGTTAAAACCGAAGGCAATTGTCTTGTTTGTTACCGGAAAGAATGACACTCGTAAAGATGCAATAAATACTTTCTGCCCAGTAGTATTTAATGGAGAATATTCCACAGCATTTAGTGCGCTGCCCGTTACAAAGAATTTATCATTTATACTCACCGTTACACCATCTTCAATGGCGCTCATAATTGACATTAAAGAAGGGCATGATCCTAGGACCTTGTTCCCTAGGTGCAACTATAAATAGTGAGCTCTGTTATCATTATAAAGGACTTGACTTTTCTGGCAAATGTACGCTATAATCGATTCAAAACTTTATACAATTTTATCTTCTTGTTCCTTGATTTCATCACTGTTGTGCCCGGAAGCTCTGCTCCCGGAAGTACTGTTTCTGCTATTTTATCTTCACTTCAAGGCTAAGTATTGCGTATTTCTTTAATTATTTTATTATTTCAGGATCGAATTAATTCACTTGTCTAGAAACCACGTATAGATTCAACTATACCGTTTTACGGGTAAACAGTTTGGCATCCTCCGTGGGCCTAGACAGCCGTGTAATTAAGTTGATCTTTGCATCTTTTACTAACGTGTTTTGATTATTTGTCTTCGCAAAAGATCACAAATATCGGCAGACAATAGTGTTAACAACACGCACAATCTTGAGGCTCAAGGAGACCGGCCTCATCACGAGGATTCAGTCAGTGACGCCCCCAATGAGGGGAACGATGCCTCGCCGGTCCACGACAGGTGGTACCATGACATGTTCGGGAGGCGACTCCCAATGATGCTGAAGAGGAGCATGTTGCTGATGCGGTAAGGATCCTACAAGAGCAAACAAGCGATCATTCTAGGCCACCTCACACGGCAGGATAAGGTTATTATGGAGTTGAAGCAGGCGTTATCGGGGGCTTCCAGTAACGAGAATAGACGAGGCCCAGTTCCTCCTGGTGCTCCCGTAAATCAAGCAACGCAGAGGGTCGACAACAACACCCCGAGGGGCGAGGTTGTCTCCGATAGTGCTGGGGGAAGCAGATCCGGCCCCAACAACGAGAACGACCCCTTAAGAGCGAACTCTTACGGTTTATGAGGGACATGAACGCCCGCATGGACCAAATCTTAGGCGCACCACCGGTGCTGAAAGGACCGGACTTAAAGAAGTATATTCAACAGCCATATAAACCAAGCGCGACACCAGAATTAATCCCGAAGTGGTTTAAAATGCCCGACGTGCCGAAGTATGATGGAACTTCAGACTCTCAGAAGCATATTACCCCCTATACAACGGCGGCGAAGGGGAATGATTTAGCTCCCCACGAAATTGAATCTGTTCTGTTGAAGAAGTTTGGAGAGACTCTCACGATGGGAGCCTGGACATGGTATTCGTTGTTACCCGAGCATTCCATAGATTCGTTTAAAATGCTCGCGGACTCTTTTATTAAGGCTCATGCCGGGGCCAGAAAGGTACAGGCCCGAAAAGCCGACATATTCATAATTGCACAAGGAGAATTCGAATTACTGCGGGAGTTTGTCACCCGATTCCAAAAGGAGAGGATGTTGCTCCCGGCTGTTCGGACGAATGAACGGTTGAAGAATTCACCAAGGGTCTAAATTCGAGAAGTTCATACGCTTCCCGCAAAACTGAAGGAAAGCTTGCTTGAATTCCAAGTGACGATTTGGGCGGATGTCCACAACCGGTACGAGTCAAAGATAAGGATCGAAGATGATCAGGTTGGCTTCCCGTTGTCGGCAAAAGGATGGGAGATGAATAAAGAAATATCAAAAGACAATTTCTACACAGATTGACGATCTTCGAGGGACCGGTTTTTTCCCTACGAACAGATCGAAGGACGCGGAAGAGGTTTTCGATCGGCAGACAGGTTCGTTATCGACAGAAGAACTGATTGCGGTCGAAACAATAGATCATCGCAGGACAAAGAAGCGTCAGGTACGCTGGATTCTTCCTACCCTAGGCTATCAGAATACAATTTCAACCTCAGTGTAGTAGAGTTGGTTTCAGCTATGAAAAACATCAAAGAAGTGCGATTCCCAAAGCTAATGAAATCCCAAGCCAAAAAGATCCCAACTTGTGGTGTGAATACCACGGGACGAATGACTACCGAACTGGGGGACTGCCATCTGAGAGAAGAGGTGCCGACACTATTGAAGAATGGACATATCTGAGAATTCTTAAGTGACCAGGCCAAGAACAACTACGATCGCAACCGTGATAACGCAGAACCTCGAAAGCAGGAGAAAAGCCCCCGCGCCAGACAATCAACATAATCTTCTGGGGAAACGAGATCAACGGGGTCACCTTCTCGGCAGCAAAAAAGACAAAGGTATTTAATAACCCATAGCAAGGCACTTCGGGGAGTTGCCGAAGACGACATCACTTTCACGGAGGAGAATGCAAACGGATTATTGCTATAGCACAACGACGCCTTGGTAATTTCTTTCAATGTACTAGATTTTAAAATCAAACGTGTTCTAGTAGATCCAGGAATTTCGGCCAATATCATACAATAGAGGGTATTGGAGCAAGCCAAACTTACCGGAAGCATCGTTTCGGCCACAAAACTCTTCGCCGAATTCAACCTTGCAAGCGTGACAACCCGAGGAGAGATCTTGCTGCCCACGAAAGCCGAATGAGTGATGAAGATGACTCTTTTTGAAGTGGTGGACGGTGATATGGGATAGAATATCATTCTGGGAAAACCATGGTTGCACGAGATGAGAGTTGTACCGTCAATGTATCATCAGTTGCTAAAATTCCCAACGCCCGAAGGAATCAAACATATAAGGGATGACCAACTGGCGACAAGGGAGATAAATGCGCTTTCGGTCTCCAATAGCAAAGGGAAGGGACACGCGGCATAACAACTACAGGAATCGACGCCCACTCCCGAATCGAATGAAGTTAGCCAGGGGGAAGAAGCAACAGAATTTTATCAGGTGCTGAGATATTTTCAGGTACCAGAAAAGACGGATGCGACAAAATCCACAGCGAAAGAGCTCGAGCAAGTTGCATTGTTTGAAAAGTTCTTAGAAAGGAAATTCCACTTGGAACAGGACTGCACCCCGAGCTCAGGTCTGGCTTTATTGAATTTCTTAAATATAATGTCGATTGTTTTGCGTGGTCGCATGCGGACATGATAGGTATCACAACGGAATTGGCCGTACACAAGCTAAGCTTGGATCCCAACATCCCTCCGATAAGTCAAAAAGAAACGCCCTATTGTGGAGGCCAGGAATATTCGTCAAAGAAGAGGCAACTCGCCTATTTGGTATCGGTTCGATCCGAGGGGTAACGTATCCAGTCTAGCTAGCTAATGTAGTAGTAGTTCCTAAGAAGAATAATAATTTTTGCATGTATGTAGATTATAAGGACTTGAATAAGGTGTTCCCAAAAGACTCGTTCCCACTGCCAAGCATTGATCAATGATTGATGCGACGACCAGGCATGAGTTAATGAGTTTCCTCGATGCTTATTCTAGGTACAAGCAAATTAAGATGAACCCGGAGGATCAGGAAAATACTTCGTTCATAATGAATTTTGACACATAATGCTATAATGTGATGCCCTTCGGGCTAAAGAACGCCGGAGCCACTTACCAGCGGCTCGTAAATAAAATGTTTTAAAAACAAATAGGAAAAACTATGGAAATTTATATAGAGGATATACTTGTTAAGTCTTTGAACGCATGTGATCATCTTAAACATTTGCAAGAAACTTTTGACATCCTAAGAAAGCATAATATGAATCTTAACCCCGAGAAGTGCGCGTTCGGGGTCAGCTCCAGCAAATTCTTAGGATTCCTGGCATCACAAAGGGGGATTAAGGTAAATCCCGATAGATCAAAACCATCGAGAACATCCTGGACCAGTTGTCAAGTGTGAAAGAAGTTGAAAGGCTCACAGGGAGATTGGCCGCTATGAGAAGGTTTATTTCCCGGTCATCAGAAAAGTGCCATCGTTTCTTCGTGCTGCTCAAGAAGAAAAATAATTTCGAATGAACCCTAGAATGCCAGCAAGCTTTGAGAGATTTGAAAAGGTACTTTTCAAGTCCTCCGTTACTTTCAAAACTGAAGGAAGGTGAAACACTATTGGTCTACCTCGCAGTCTCGGAAGTAACGGTAAGTGCAGTTCTAGCCCGTGAGGACGAAGGTAAGCAATCTCCCATTCATTATGTTAGTAAAATTTTAACCGAAGCAAAAACTCGATACCTCGCATTTGGAAAAGCTAGCCTTAGCTCTCGTAGTCGTCGCTTGAAAATTGAGGCCTTACTTCCAGTGTCACCCGATAGCTGTGGTGACCACCTTTCCCCTATAGAACATCCTTCAGTAACTCGAACTCTCGGTAGATTGGACAAATGGGCCGTCAAAATGAGTGAATTTGACATAGAATATAAACCAAGGACTGCGATTAAGTTATAAATTTTGGCCGACTTTGTGGCTGATTTAAGTCCGAGATTGCTGCCTCTAGCAACTAAAGAGGCAGTAACGGTTAGAATCAACATCGGGAGTTTGGACCTTATTTACGGATGGAGCCTCCAACATAAAGGGGTGTGGGCTTGGCATTGTAGTAACCACGCCTTCGGAAGAAACCCTAAGGAAAGCCATTAGAACGGTCCCTTTAAATAACAATGAAGCATAGTATGAGGCTTTGATTGCAGGACTCGAACTGGCCCAGGGACTAGATTCCAAGGTCATAGAAATCAAGTGCGATTGGCAGCTGGTTGTAAATCAGGTCTACGAGATCTTCGAAACCAAAGAGGAACGCATGCGACAATATATAGTGAAGGTCCATGCTCTGTTGGCTCGATTTCGGGAGTGGTAGATTACTCATATCCCGAGGGAAGAAAATGTAGAAGCGGATGCACTAGCTAACCCCGGTTCATCAACCAAGATGAAGGGATCAGATTCCGGGACAGTAGTATAATTCATGCTCTCAGTCCTAGAGACAAATAGCTACAATGAGGTAAATACAACTAATTTGGTTTGGGACTGGATGAATGAGATCATTGATTATCTCGAGCACGGGAAGTTGCCCGACGATTCGAAGGCGTCCCGGGCGCTACGCGCCAAAGCAGCACGGTATAGCTTCAAAGGAGGCCAACCATATAGGAAATCTTTCCAAGGCTCGCTTGCCCGATGTTTGGGAGCATCCGAAGCTAATTACGTTATGCGAGAAGTCCACGAATGAATATGCGAAAACCATTGGGGTGTAGATTCTTTAGTGATAAAACTGGCAAGGGCGGGATATTATTAGCCCCGAATTGAACAAGACACCAAAGCTTTCGTGCAAAAGTGCAATAAGTGCCAACGCTACGCGCCGCTGGTACATTAACCAGCAGAACCACTACACTTAGTTCTGTCTCCGTGGCCGTTCATGAAGTGGGGAATGGACATCGTTGGACCATTGTCGCCGGCCCCCAGTAAGGTAAGGTTTCTTTTGATTTTAACTGACTATTTTTCTAAGTGGGTTGAAACAGGTCCTTATCAGAAGGTCGACGAACATGAAATGGTGGATTTCTTGTGGGAAAACATAATCTGCAGGTTTAGAATACCAAAAGAGATAGCATGCGATAATGGGCCACAATTTATTGGCGCAAAGATCACAAAATTCTTTGAAGATTTGAAAATAAAGAGAATCACATCTTCACCCTATCATCCGAGCGCAAATGGTCAAGCGGAATCAACAAACAAAGTGATTATACAAAATCTCAAGAAAAGGTTGGAAGCAACTAAAGGTAAAATGGCTTGAGGAACTACTTGGAGTGTTATGGGCGTACCGAATGACGACCAAATCGAGCACGGGGGAAACTCCTTTTTCCCTTGTGTACGCAGCAGAAGCCTTAATGCCGATGGAAGTAGGAGAGCCTACTTTAAGATATTTCTAGGCAAGCCAAGAGACGAACAAAGAAGCGATGTTGGTCAACTTGGAGTTACTCGATGAATGCAGGGGCTTGGCACATATAAGAATGGCGGCTCAAAAGCAGAGAATGGAAAGATATTATAATCGAAGAACCAAGCTCCGTTATTTTAAAGTGGGAGACTTGGTTCTAAGGAAAGTAACTCAAAACACCCGGGAACTGAGTTGGAGAATCAGGATGGAGAAAAGTTGCCAAGCAACTGGAATGTGGCATACCTCTAGAGATATTATTGCTGACAAACATTGCCTTTACTGAAAGTATATGCTGCACTCTTTTTCCCTTCGTCCAGTTTTTGTCCCAATTGGGTTTTTCTGGCAAGGTTTTTAATGAGGCAGCAACATAAAGCATACTACGAAGAAAGTTTCAACGGCAGCAATAAGACCTTTAGTAGCAAGGCACACAAGCGAAGAACCACTCCAGGGCGGTTAGATAATCTTTGGCTCGGTAGCAAAATTCTCACCGGGAAAGTTTGCTATCAATCAAAGGTTACCCTACCATTCATAAGTACAAACCACTAGATGATTGTTAGGTAGTATTTTGTTGGATAGCATAAATTCCTAAGGGGAAGCGAAGTTTGCTACCGAGGTGATGATAGTCTAGTAATTCATTAGTGGGATCCTCGAAGGTGCAAGAATTTCAGTGTTTCAATTCGCATTCTACACATTTGAACACTGGGGGGGGGGGAAATGATATGAGAATACGGCAACGATGCTGCCACGTCAACTGGAGCACGAAAATCGGGAACATAGTCGTATCATCAAGATCGGGTATTGCGCGGCCAGTCCCGTAGAAACAAATTGTACGAATTAGCCACAAAAAATAGCAATTTCTTTTTAGCATAACGAATGCTTATGTACTTTTTGAAAACAAAAGGAATAAAGTAAAGTCCTTTTATTTTCCATCTTGTTTATTGTCTGATCGATGAATTAATTTTATCATTTAAAAGTTAGACAAGTAATTCAAATGCTAGTGCTGTAATGAACAGGAGACGTCCTCTTCATGAGCACCGTAAACATAAGAGGACCCTCTCTTATAAAAACTCTCACGATAAAGGGTTGATTTCGGAAGGATTTGTGCCCAAAATCCAAATGCTTTCGGGGAAAAATATACCCAAGGCTTCACATAATAAGATGCAAACAGTTAAACTTGCGCAAAACTCTTAAGCAAAAAGAAAATGAGAATGCAAAGATTAAAACTTGCGTAAATGTTCAAACAAAAGAAAGACTCAAACAATACTTGAGAAAAAAGATGTCTTTATTTACAATAACGTGCCAAAGCGGCACATATACAAAAGTTAGAAAAAGAAAAGAAAAGCTAAATTGCTGCATCTCCGGAACCCGGAGGAAGAGAAGTGTCCGCGCCCCAGGGGAAGTGGGTAGATCCGCCGATGGCTCAACATTTTGGCCACCATCAGTTGGCCTTCAACATCTCTGCCTTCCATTTCCTCTTCGGTTCTCGAAGTTTCAGAACCGGAATCGAAAGCATCAGGCTCTACCGGTGACCCATTTTAGCAGCTAACTCAAGCTCATGGGCCTTAGCGATTTCGGCATCAAAGTCAATAATATCCACTTTAGCCTTTTCCAAGGTTTTTCTCCTCATGTTGTACATAACGTAAGTTTTCTCAACAACGAGGAAAGCCGCTCGGTGCTTAAGTTCTTTATTGAGTTGGGTTACCTCAGCAGAAAGGTTTTCCCGGGCGGATCTAACGGATCTTAGGCTAACATCAAGGTCACGGACATTTGAGCTAAAGAGCCTATTATGCTCGATAGTTTTCCTATACTTCTCCTCCAACTAGGCATGTTTCACCCCCACAGTAGCAAGTTCTTCAATTATGGATTTCAAGGGTACCTCTAAGTTGGTCAATCTTTCAGTAGAGGCAGCCTCACGGTCGGTTGCAGCAAGAACGTCATTATGGACTTCAGCCCATTTGGCCCTAGCTTCATCAAAGTTAACCCTCAGTGGCCGATCTCTTGGCTAAGGGTTACCACTTCTTGCTCGCTTTGCTGCAAACGAGTCTCCAATACAAAGGCCTCAGCAGCTTTGACTTCCAATTCTGAGAGGCGAGCGGCAGTTTGCTCCCGCTCGACCAAAATTTGATCTCGTGCAGAGGTAATTTCCTTTTCTTGAATCAACCTTTGGAGGCCCTAGGAAGCAAGAAAGTTGACCTACAAAGCAAGAAAGGCAAACTCTTCTGCGGCAGCACAATTCTTGTGCGGTCCGCAATTCACAGAGGCTTCTGGACTTGGTCTTTTTGCATACTCTTTGTTCTTCAACTTTTTTGCATACTCTTTGTTCTTCAACTCTTAGCCCAATTTTGCGGCCGCATAACTCGGCCGCATAATTCATGTGCGGTCCGCACTTTGCTTAAAATTCTGCTAAACTTTTCTCCTTGGTTTGCGGCCGCAAATGGTTAGGTCCGCCATTTCTACTGCGGCCTTAGAATTCCTTCTACGGATCACACATTTATGCTTCTGCGCCCTTTATTGTCTTGTGCTTCGGAACACTACTTTTTGAGTCGGATTTCATCTCGGGAGACCAAACTTCCAGCATACCTGCAATTTTGCAAAATTTCATTAGCTTCGGGAACACAATTCAATGCTTTTGTACTAAAACAAAAGCTAAAAGGCGCTAATGAGCAGTCAAAATCCCCACTTATCAATGATCCTTGGACCTTGTTCCCTAGGTACAACTATAGATAGTGAGCTCTGTTATCATTGTAAAGGACACGACTTTTCTGGCAAACTAACCTATAATCGATTCAAAGCTTTATACAATTTTATCTTCTTGTTCCTTGATTTCATTACTGTTGTGCCCAGAAGCTCTGTTCCCAGAATTACTGTTTCTGCGATTTTATCTTCACTTCAAGGCTAAGCATTGCGTATTTCTTCAATAATTTTATTATTTTAGGATCGAATTTATTCACTTGTCTAAAAATCACGTATAAATTCAACTGTACCGTTATGAGTAAACACATATATCAGTCAGTTAATAGTTAACGATACTCAAATTTATATCAAATCAAACAATTTAATTCTAACAGTTAATATTCTAAATTATAGCGAAAATACCTATTAAATGATTTATGATTTGATATAAATATCGAGTATTTATAACGTTTGGGAACGATACTATAACAGAGTGCAAACTTAGTCCTTTTGAACTGTGGAGAAGTAAATTTAACCCTTTTCCAATTAATTTATGAAAACGACTTGTCTTATATTTATTATTTTGATTTAAATACGTGATGTTTGTAACTATTTACGTCTTAATTTAAGTTTGTACTATGGCATAACGAAAACAGATCTAAAGACTAAATTTTATAATCGCAATCCGAGTCGGCAACATATACAGCAATCCGAGGTAAGCGTACAATTTCTCATGTACATTGTACAAGTACTTCATGCAAATTTGCCTTCAAAAGAAAGCAACTCTTCTCGATCTTCTTTCTCCTTTCTGCAACCTTTACCCATTTCTCTCCAAATATATAATACATCCATCTCTACACCTTTTATATAGCAGTTTACCAATTTTCTCCTCCATTCCAGGTACTCTCTGCCTCTCTCTCCAATTTTTGATTTTTTATTTCTTTTGGTGTGAAATTTAGCTTTTGAATCTGTGTTTATTGGTTGGTGTTCTAAATTGCTGTGTAACTTTTTTTGTTGATCTTTTAGGGTTTTAAGGTTGATTGAGCAAATTTGAGAAATTTGGAGGGGTATTTAAGGAATGGAAGCATCATCGTCATCGCCGGAGTTTGATTACTTGTTCAAGCTGTTGTTGATTGGGGATTCAGGTGTAGGGAAGAGTAGTTTGCTCCTCAGTTTCACTTCTGATGCCTTTGAGGATCTTTCTCCAACCATTGGTAAGTATGTTGTTAATTATTTTGCATTGTGTTAATATCCTGGCTTAAATTTTGTTTTTTCCTGATGTACATTAATTTTACAGAGAGTATACTGTTATAATGATGCATGTTGCACTTTTCGGTGAAAAGTTGTTATAGAGACGTAAAATATAACATAAATATTCAGCCTCAAAGAAAACTTGCTTGTTATAATGAAATGTTAGTGATTTAGGTGATGATTAATTTGTGAAAATGGTGGTTTTGACGGATATAATGAGTGAAATGGTTTTTGTGTTTGGTGCGTGGAAATTAGTTAGATTAGTTAATGGTGGGCTCTTTTAACTGTTTATGCACCAATAACTGTGTATTGGTCAATGGTTCTGTTACTTTTTAAATGTTTCTTAATAGTTTGGCTAAATGGATTTGGTAATCTCCAGTTGCATTAATTGAAAAAGAGTTGGGTTTCTTTGAAATGATTATGTGCCTATATCAGGAGTAAACCATGCAGTTGAGTTGACGCAATATGAGTAGGTGAAGTGGTATTGCATTGCTATAACTAGATTGTGGAATGTTTTCTGCACACTGGGTGTTGATTTAATGCCGAATAATCAGCAGCAAAGAAACAACAATAACAACAAACTCAATGTAATCCCACAAGTGGGGTTTGGGAGGCTAGAATGTATGCAGACCTTCAACAACAAGCACACCAATCAGAAAACCGAAACAAAAATACAAAACTAACAGTAGGTACTTTAATTAGAAAGTCGAAACCCAACAACAACAGAAAAAAAGAAGAAGAATATTTGGAATTTAGCTGGCTGTGGGAACAATTCACCAATCTATCAACAACAATATCAACAACAACATACCTAGTGTAGTCCCACAATTGGGGTATGGGAAGGGTAGAGTGTACGCAGACCTTACCCCTACCTTGTGCAGTTAGAAAAGTTATTTCCAATAGATCCTTGGCTCAAGGTAATCATAATTCCAATAGTTTATAAAAGAAATACGGTAATGAAAAAGCCATAAAAAAAGAAGCAGTGACAACAACAAGATAATAAGAAAACCGAAGCCGAAAAATTGTCAAGTATTAATATAAATCTAAGAATAAAGAAACAGAAGAATAATACTAGTACTACGGTTAGGAAATGAGATACGCTTGACTACCTGCTAACCATCTACACTAATTCTCGACCTCCACACCCTCTTATCAAGGGTCGTGTCCTCGATAAACTGAAGATGAGTCATGTCTTGCGAAATCACCTTTCCCCGATACTTCTTCGACTTCCTTGTACCTCTCCTTGGACTCATAAACACCATCCTTTCACACTTCCTCACTAGGGCTTCTAGTCATCTTCTTTTCACATGCCCGAGCCATCTCACCCTTGCTTTCCTCATCTTGTCCATCATGGAGGCCACTCCCACCTTGTCCCGAATATCTTCATTCTTGACCATGTCTCTTCTGGTTTAACCACACTCCATCTCGTTATTCTTATTTCTGCTATTCTCATCTTTTGGACATGAGAGTTCTTGACTAGCCAATATTTTACGCCATGCAACATTGCCGGTTTAACCACCACTCTGTAAAACTTACCTTTAAGTCTTGGTGGCACGTGCTTATCATATAGGACATCGGATGTGTCTCTCTATTTTATCCACCCAGCTCTAATAGGATGTATGACATTATCGTCAATCTCTCTAGGAGTTTGGCATGACTCCTAGTGAAATTGATCACTCTGTATTTTATCTGTATTCTGCTTCAAATCCCTGTATTTGTCTGGTCGTTTATGTGATGATATTATTATTACCGGCAATGATCAGGATGATATTACTAAGTTGAAGCAACATCTCTTTCAGTATTTTCAAACTAAGGATTTGGGCAGATTAAAGTATTTTCTGGTAAATTAAATTACCTCACAGTGACTTCCTATGAGTGTTGTGAGTCAGCTTATGGATTCTTTCTGTGATGGTCATTGGGATGTAGTTGTCTGCATTCTTCGGTGTATGAAATCAGCTCGAGGCAAATGATTATTGTTTGAGGATTGAGGCCATGAGCAGATCATTGGATACTCAGATGCTGATTGGGCAGGATCACCTTCTGATAGACGTTCTACGTCTGGATATTGTGTCTTATTAGGAGGTAATTTGGTGTCTTGGAAGAGGAAAAAACATAATGTGGTTGCTCAGTCTAGTGCAGAAGTAGTATATCGAGCAATGGCTGTGGCAATGTGTGAACTAATTTGGATTGAAGCTGCTCAAGGAGTTGAAATTTGGTGAGATCAACCATATGGAACTTGTGTGTGATACTCAAACTGCTCTTCATATTGCATCAAATCCAGTGTTCCGTGAGAAAACTAAACATATTGAGATTGACTCTCACTTTGTCAGAGAAAAGATACTCTTAGGAGATATCGGCTTGCAGACATTTTCATCGAGCCACTCACTGGTCCTCGTATTAGTTACATATGTAATAAGTTTGGTACATATGATTTGTATGCACCAGCTTGAGGAGAGTGTTAGATAGGAACCGCCCTCTTACTCTTTTTTAGATAAGAATGCGAAAGACCCTGACCCTGCCATATAGTTAATATGTAATTAGTCTGAGTCCGATATTGAACAAGAGTAGGATATGTATTATGTACAGTTATAAATAGGGGTCATTGTATCATAATTAATACATCAATAATATATTTTTCTCTCGTGCTTTCTCACAGACACACTCCTCCTCACCCTCATCCCCACCGTCTTCTCCCAAACTTTCGTAGTGTGTCTTAGCAGCTTGATACCCTTATTTTTGTTGCAATTTTGAATATCACTCTTGTTCTTGTACAACAGAATCATTGTACTCAACCTCCATCGGGCATACTTGCCGTCTTAAAAATGACATTAAACAATCCAGCTAGCCACTCCAAATCTGCCTTGCCCATGCTCTTCCAAAATTCCTTCGGGATCTCGTCTGGACCGATAGTTCTTCCCCTACTCAGCTTACGCATAGCCCCCTCAACCTCCTCAACCTTTACACGCCTACAATACTCAAAATCTCGATGTCTCTCGGAGTTATGGAAGTAAGTCTGGCATCTTCGTCTAATATGTGTCTCGTCCACCAATACTTTGCCTTCCTCATCTTTGATGTACTTCACTTGGTTCAGGTTACGAACCTTCCTCTCCCTCACCTTGGCTAGCTTGTATAACTTGTCCTCGCCTTTGTCCCCAAGTTCCTCGTACATGCGTTTAAGGGCTTCTGTTTTCGCAGCCGTAATTGCTAACTTTGCCTCCTTCTTAGCCGTCTTATACCACTCCCTATTCATCCTCCTCTCCTCTTCGTCTTCATTCTCCACTAACTTCAAATATGCCGCCTTCTTGGCTTCTTCTTTTCCCTGGACCTCTCCATTCTAGTCCCCTCTGTATCCACCAAAGTAACCCTTCGAGACCCCTAAAACCTCTGTTGCGTCACTAATGCAATTCATTGTCCTGGTCCACATACTACTCTCGTTCGCATTACTCCTCCAGTCCCCTTATCCAACAACTTTTCCCCTAACTCCTGAGATTTGTCCTTAGTCAAGGCTTCCCACTTGATCTTTGGTTGACCATACATGACCTCTTTTTTCTCTTCCTCTAATCTCTAAGTCCATTACCAAAAGCCTATGTTGGGTCATGAGATTCTCAACTGGGACAACCTTGAAATCCGTGCATAAGCCTCTATCACACTTCCTAAAGAGTAAGGCTTTTCCATACCCAATCTATCCTATTTTATAAAAAGCTTTTTCATTACGTGGGTCAGAATTGACATATATATTCCAGAGTGGAAATGCTGTATCTTTATGTATTAGAGTCACGTGTACATGAGAAATAGTGAATACATCAGAAGAAAGAAATCCTGGGTAAACTCTAGTGGCTTCTGAATTGCACGTTGCGGTATTCCGCTGTGCACTTGATATGCCATAAAATGTAATGTCGTGTTGTTTATTTCCTGGAAAACAAGTTATAGATTTTTTTTCGTCTCTCATATTCGCAGGTGTGGACTTCAAGGTAAAACATGTTACCCTTGGGGGGAAGAAGTTGAAGCTTGCAATTTGGGATACAGGTAATCCTGTTATTTTGTGTCCTATCTTCAACAAAGTCATGTTGTAGTTTAACTGCTTAGTTGCATAGCTTTTTTATTAAGTAGCATTCTTTCAAACCCCTTAAAACAATTCTTAAGCAAATATATAATATGTGACACCAAATGGAGGTTTGTGATTGTTTATGCCTGAAGTTGGACATGATATTACATGGTTTACCAAATTATTTGTTGTGATTTTCCATCTCAGAACTGAAATGTTTTCAATCTATGAAGCACATTTTTCATCTCAAGTAGAGTGATGAAATTGAAATTATGTACCCCTTAAATCATTTGATATAACAACTTACTTGACAGAAATTCGCCCTGCCAGGTGCCAGCTGTTGGTCAGAACACAGACAAGTATATGTAATTGCACGCCTAATAGAGGAGCATTGAGTACAAAGACTAGAACAACTTTAGTTTTTAAAGGCAATCAAACTCGACTTAAGAGACCAAACATAGCATGAATTAAATTAATGACAAGCTAAGAGCGAGTAGAATCTTGTGCAACTCCTGGATGTTAAAGAGTTTTGAACTTTATGCTATTCAACTTTAATCAAACCTTAGGTTCTCTTTTTGTAAGTTCAATCACAGGTTCCCAATTACATGAATCAAATACAGTACACAATAAATAGCCCATCATATATGAAAAACTAGGAAGTAGAATGCAAATAAGTTGAGTTACATGTTGGGTTCAATCATAGTCCTACAATAATGAAATTTGGTCATAGTGGGTTTCTCCCCCTTTTTGGCCTTCAATTCCTCGTCTAAAAGTTTATTGCCCAAAACCCTCCTTGAAATTTTCTACATATATGTGAGCAAAATGGGCCTGTGAATGCATAGCAGCACTTAGGTGCAAGGTTGGATTGCCTAGGCGCTGTCGATAAATTCAGAGAGTGATGCCTGTTGTACAGTGCAGGCTCGGGGTTGTAGCACTAAACACTCTCCAACTAAAGTAAATTCCATTGTTCTATGTTATATTCACGGGTTAAGGATCGTGTCACTGGGCGATAAACTGGAAAATCCTCTTCCAGTAACAAGGTCTTTTTCTTATTTTTATTTCTTCCCTTTGAACGACCTATGGTGACAGATCTGTGGGGCTCGTCAAAGGGAGCCCCAACCTTAAGACTCGTTGAGAGAGAGTCTCGCACCTCTAGAGTTTAAAAGAAAATTCTGCGTGTCTTTATTTCTAGCATTACTGCTCTCTAAATAGAGCTTACGGATAAAATAGGAGAACTTGTCCAAGTAGGAAACCTAATTGAAATAGAATTAAAAACCTAACATAATACCATAACTGGAAATAAAAGCTAATAAAAATAAAATAGCATAATTAATGTTGCTGCTGAATGGTTTCACGCCTTTTATACTGTTTTTCAATAAAGGCATCTGTAACATCACTCCCCTCCCGGAGAGAGAGCTTGTCCTCAAGCTTGTAATGGGGAAAAGCATCACGAAACTGAACCAGATCTTGCCATGTAGCATCATCAGCTGAAAATCCACAGCATTGAACAAGAATCTCCCAATTCTACGATTCAGTCTAGATCGGAGAATGGTGTCCGGAACAAACACAGCCTTGCCATCTTCCAGAGGGGGTAATGTAGGCTGACCGGTAGGAACTTCTCCCTTGAAGGGTTTGAGAAGGGAGACATGAAAGACATCATGAAGCTTGCAATCTGGTGGTAAAGCTAGTTGATAAGCAACTTGACCAATTTTGCGTACCACTGAAAAAGGACCATAAAACTTAGGAGCAAGCTTATGGTGTTTATGACCAGCAAGAGAGCGTTGTCGATAAGGATGCAACCGTAACCAGACTAATGAACCCGGAGTAAACTCGACATCGCGATGTCCCTTGTAATAAACCTCTTTCATGCGTTGTTGGGCCTGTTGAAGTCTGCTGCAAATTTCTTGCAGAACTAGATCCCGGTCAATCAAGGCTTGATCCACAGCATCTACTCGAGATGATCCTGGAACATAGGAAAGCAAATGGGGTGGATCACGCCCATAGACAACCTGAAAAGGTGAAGCACGCAATGCAGTATGATAGGAAGTGTTATAACAGAATTCTGCCCAGGAAATCCAGTTCACCCATTGCTTCGGTTATCCTCCCACAAAGCAACGCAAGTACATCTCAACTGTGCGGTTAACAACCTCTGTTTGCCCATCACTTTGCGGATGGCAGGCTGAGGAAAAAGCTAGTTTGGTGCCGCACAATCGAAAAAGCTCTTTCCAAAAATTACTTGTAAAATGAGCATCACGATCAGAGACAATAGATTCAAGTAGGCCGCGTAAACGCACAACTTGGTTGAAGAAGAGACCAGCAACACTAGCAGCAGTATAAGGATGTGTGAGAGGAAGGAAATGAGCATACTTAGAGAAACGGTCGACTACTACCAAAAGAGCTGATTTTCCTAATGATTTTGGCAAGCTATCAATGAAATCCATAGAAATGTCAGCCCAAATTTGTGTTGGCGGTTTCAATGGTTGAAGCAAGCCGGCTGGAGTTAAGTGTTCAGCCTTGTTGCGTTGGCACGCTTGGCGGGCAGCAATATAGTCCTGAATAGTGGACTTCATACCCTCCCAAAAAAATCTTTACGCAATTTTTGCAATGTTTCCTGAACACCTTCACGAGTGCTATCATGAATTCCAGATACCACAGAAGTTATTAGGGGAGATTCTGTAGGCAAATAAATTCGGTCTTTGTAAAAAATAAGGCTGTCTCACATAGACCAATCTTTACCCAATTCTTGGCGCTCTATCTTGGCTGCAATTTCGTTGAGAGCTGCAGAATGTTGAGTTTCTACTCGCAGCTCGTCAATCAATACAACTCGTGGCTGTGAGATGGCGAATAGCATTCCTTTATCTGTATCCGCCGAGATAAAGCATCTGCAGCTACATTTGATTTTCCAGCCTTATACTCAACCCGAAAAGTAAAGCCCATGAGTTTACTGATCCAGTGTTGTTGTGGGGATGTGGTGAGACGTTGTTCCAGCAAATATTTGAGGCTATAATGATCTGTGTGGATGAGAAACTGCTGGCCCCACAAATAAGGTCACCAATGCTGAACAGCTTTAGCCAATCCTATTAGTTCCCTCTCATAAGCAGGCAATTTAAAATGCCAATCAGCCAATTTTTGACTAAAAAATGCAATAGGATGACCTCTCTGTTGTAGAACAGCCCCAATTCCCACACTTGAAGCATCACATTCCACCACGAACTCCTCACCAAAATTAGGCAATTGCAAAACCGGGGCAGCCACTAGAGCCTGTTTTAGAGCAGTAAAGGAGGCTAGGGCTGCCTCTGTCCAATTAAATGAATTCTGTTTGAGCATGGTTGTGAGGGGAGCTGCAATTTGTCCGTAGTCACGAATAAATTTCCGGTAATAGCCTGTTAATCCTAAAAAACCCCTCAAGGCAGTTGATAGATTGAGGCTGGGGCCAGTTGTCAACTGCCTTAATTTTGCTTGTGTCTGCAGATATACCTGTCGCTGAAACTACATGACCAAGATAGGCCACTTGATTTTCTCCTGAGGAACATTTGGACCTTTTTAAATGGAGGTGTGAGCCTGTAGTAACTCAAAAACAGTTCTAATATGACTCAAATGCTCTTCCCAAGACTTGCTATAGATTAAGATATCATCAAAAAATACTAGGACAAACTAACGCAGACACTTACGAAATACCTCGTTCATCAATGCTTGAAAAGTGGATGGAGCATTTGTTAAACCAAATGGCGTGACTAGGAACTCAAAGTGTCCATGGTGAGTCCGAAAAGCAGTCTTCTCTATATCACTGGGATGCATGCGGACTTGGTGATAACCTGATTTAAGATCCAGCTTGGTAAAGAATTGAGTTCCATGTAGTTCATCCAACAATTCATCAACTACTGGAATAGGAAATTTATCCTTAATGGTTATGGTATTAAGTTCTCTGTAATCCATGCAAAAACGCCATGTTCCATCTTGCTTGCGAACTAATGGCACCGGTGAGGAAAAAGGTGATTGGCTTGGCCGAATAATGCCTTGCTGCAACATCTGGTCACATTGCCTTTCTATCTCGTCTTTTTGTGAATGAGAATACCGGTAAGGTCTGACCACTACGGGCCCTGTTCCAGGTTGGAGGCAAATTCTGTGATCACAAGTGCGAAGAGGTGGCAGCCCTACTGGATCATGAAACAAATCATTGAATTCTGATAATAAATCATTCAGTTGGTTTTGTTGTTCAGATGGTGCTTGAATAAGATGTAGTTGTGACTCATCCATCTGGTTGCCTTTGCCCTGTAAGGTGACTGAATTTCCAGCTAGTTTAAAAGTCATCGTAAGAGAGACAAAATCCCATAGCATAGGTCCTAATGTTTGTAGCCACTTAATTCCTAAAACAAAATCAAAATCACCCAGAGGAATTATATAAAAATCAGCCATGAAAAAATTGTCAGCAACAGAAAACCGAACTCGCTGACAAATTCCGGTGCTAGGAACCTTTTCTCCATTTGCCACCGAACATACAAATTTGACTTGGGTAGGATTTGCAGGCCTAGATGTTGAGCTGCTATATCACTTATGAAATTATGGGTACTTCCAGAATCGACCAAACTCAGTAATGTTTGACCCTTCATTATAGCTTGTAGTTGCATGGTTTTAGCATTTTGCTTCCCTGTTATGGCGTGCAGGGATATTTCTTGCTCGTCAGCCGCTTCTTGTGTCATGGTTTCTTCATCACTAATTTCTAACCAAAATAATTTTTTACATTAATGTCCAGGTTCATATTGTTCATCACAATTATAGCACAAACCCTTTGCCCGTCTCTCTGCCATCTCGACTCGTGACAACCTCTTAATAAATGGCGAATTCACACTGTTGGTACTGGAATTTGCTGCTGTAAAATTTCCTTGGCCAGAGTTAATCTTCGAGTTTGCAATTGATCCGATATTGTTGGTCTTTGAACTCATACCAATAGATGTTCCATAACTTCGACGGAGGCTGGTAGTAAGTTGTTGCTTTTTCTCATAGGCACGTGCCAGATTCATCGCTTGGGCCAAATTTGGAGGACTTAACATCTCTACATCTAGTCAAATTGAATCTCTTAATCCTGCTGTAAATGGGTCAACCTGTTGATCTGCCCGCACCGTACAAGCACGTGCTAGCAGCCCCTGGAATGGCATTGATATTCTTCCACGGTCCCTGTTTGTTTAAGATTCACCAACTCTCCCAATGGGTTGCCGCATAAAGGTGGACCAAATCTGAGAGTACAATAGTCTTTAAATGTTTCCCATATGAGTGTTGGTTCTTCCTGTTCCAATTTGAAATACCAGAGTTGAGCCTCGCCCAACATGTGAAAAGCTGCCAGACCAACCTTATCCAACTCCGCAGTGTGTTGATTGGCAAAGAACTTTTCACAATGGTGGAGCCATACCAGCGGATCGCTAGAACCATCAAAGGTGGGGAAATCAAGCTTGGTATATCGTGGCACAATTCCGCCTCCCGTTCGTAATTCTGGTCTCTCCTCTATTCTAGTATTTCAATTGCCAATAGCACTACTGCCTGCTAAGCCATCATCAGTTTCTTTGTTGCGGCTTCTGTTGGACCCGCTTATTAGTTCCTCCAGTTGTTGCGATACTTGTTGTAACCGAGCTTCCATTCGCGATTCAATTGCAGCAATTCTTAATTCATTCGCTTGCTGAATTTCTTGTAAAAGAACTCTTAATTCGCTGCTATCGCCATAGTCTTTGGCTCTGATACCAATTTGTTATATTCACGGGTTAAGGATCGTGTCACTGGGCGATTAACAGGAAAATCCTCTTCCAGTAACGAGGTCTTTTTCTTATTTTTATATCTTCCCTTTGAACGACCTATGGTGACAGAATTGTGGGGCTCGTCAAAGGGAGCTCCAACCTTAAGACTCGTTGAGAGAGAGTCTCGCACCTCTAGCGTTTAAAAGAAAATTTTGCGTGTCTTTATTTCTAGCATCACTGCTCTTTAAATAGAGCTTACAGAGAAAATAGGAAAACTTGTCCAAGTAGGAAACCTAATTGAAATAGAATTAAAAACCTAACATAATACCATAACCGGAAATAAAAGCTAATAAAAATAAAATAGCATACTTAATGTTGCTGCTGAATGGTTTCACGCCTTTTATACTGTTTTCCAATAAAGGCATCTGTAACATTCTATAAGAGCTTTAACTTGAATGTTTTACCTCCTAGATTTCTTCTTCTGCAAAATATATTAAACCAAGTGAGAAGAACCTATATAGTTCCTTGAAACTTAGCAAATCTTAATTTATGAATGTTGGATAATTGTCTATATAGTTAAAGCCAACTCAATCACCGGCTAAACCACCTCTCCTCCTTTGGAAATAAGTTGGTGGCAGAGGATGCAGCTGAGCGGCAAATGCATTGCTTCCTTGAATATTTATGTCAACTTAATTCGAAAGCTGAATTCAGCGTGCTTTTCTCAATGTGCCAGTGGGAGGTTTTCTCTAGCAAAATTATTAATTATAATATAATAACTTTCTTGTTTGCAGCTGGACAGGAAAGATTTAGGACTTTAACTAGTTCATACTACCGAGGAGCTCAAGGAATAATCATGGGTAATCTGCTGTCTCTTTTTTCTGACTTTGCTATTTGATTTGATGAATATCCATGTTATATAATCATCATGCTACACCTACTTAAATCGCTTGCTATCACACTAACATTAAGCTGGCGCAGTTTGTATCTGGCTTATATATGTCATTATGCTGCCTTATGTGTTAGTTCACATGCTTCTTGTAGCTTTAGGAATCTTTTCGTACATGGGATAAGAATAATAAATCCGGGGATAAAGTTTGGGATTAACTTATTCATGTTTGGTTTGAGTATTAGTTAATCCCGGGACAACTTTTACACTAAAATGGTGGGATTAGCTATCCCATAGAGAAGGTGGGATAACTAATCCCTATTCCATGGGATATCCACCATTGTACCAAACGACCCCTTAGGGTATTGATGAGTAGTAGTTCAACACTTCGAAAGATAGATCTAAGCAATGAATAATGGAGGAACAAGATTGTCTTAACTTTTTAGAAATGCTTCTTAGGAGAAGTACTCGTCCATTCTTGTATTGTTAAGGGAATATAAATGGGAGTGAAAGAGAAAAATTGCGGTGGTGCATAAGACAGTTTTTTTTAAGATATGCTCGAGTATGTTAATTTGTAAGTACCATTTGGAAGTATGCTTTCTTACTGGTTTCTTGTTCTAGGAACAGTTTCTATTTATTCTTCTTGGAGCAAATTCTATCACTCAACTTCCTTCCCCCAAGAAATTTTTGACATAGTGCTTGTGGACTAATCTATCTTTGATTCAACAGTTTATGATGTAACAAGGCGAGACACATTTACTAATTTATCTGATATATGGGCCAAAGAAATTGACCTATACTCGACAAATCAAGACTGCATCAAGATGCTTGTTGGCAACAAAGTTGATAAGGTACCTTCCATTTGAGATTCTTCTAGTAAGAGAACTTGGTCTATGGTATTCGCTTATGAGGAAAACTGAAGTTGCCATTCAATGTTGTCAAAGGTGAAAAAAGTGGCTGTTGGGGTTTTAAGCACAAAGTGCACTTAAGGCGCGCACTTTAGTGAAGAAAGACGCACACGACAAAAATGCGCACACACACACACGACTTAAACCATGAACAACTATAATATGGACCGAGGAGTTGGAAAACTGCAACAGTGAAATATATGGAGTAAAAACCATGTCAATCAAATTACAAGTCATTTCGATTTCTGATTAAGATGTGAAGATGCAGTTTTAAATTTCCAAATCAAATAGGTAACTTATTTTCTTTTACTAAAGTTAATTCCACATTCAATCCTTAATGTACTCATCTACTATTATATTTTCGCAACAGTTAAGTATATAGCTCACGATCTACATTTATCTTGTAATACCGCCCTCATTGAGCCACCTAAGCAAGGAACAATCCTGCTTTGCACCTAGATTTAAGACCTAAGCACAGCTCAATCGAGCCTTCAATAACACTGGTAACTGTAGGATTTCCGCAAACACAATCATATACCCCATAATCCCCTTATTGAGCAGGTGCATTGGTTGTTTTGAGTCGATATTGTTGGTGCATGATGATGCTTGTGAATTCTCAAGGGATGTTTGACATATATATGAACTTCTCTGCAGGAGAGTGAAAGGGTTGTCAGCAAAAAAGAGGGAATTGATTTTGCCAGGCAATATGGATGTCTTTTTATTGAATGTAGTGCAAAGACAAGGGTTAATGTGGAACAATGCTTTGAGGAGCTTGTGCTGAAGGTATGAAACATCCGAGGATCTTCCTCATATTTTCTTCATGTTATAAAATTTTGAATGGGCTGGTCATGTGTTGTTTAAATAAATGGAGTCGCAGTGAAACTTTGTATTACTAGTGATATCATATTGTCATCTTCTATGAGTAAGGAAGCTTGGTTGTTGCCTAATAGCGCTTGATAGTGCTCACTAGAAGAGTTATTATTTGGTATGGTATGGATAGTTTACATATTCATAGCTATAGCTAGAAAAACTGGAAACGATAGCTGAAGCAAATGTATACTCAACATGACAGTGTAGCTTCTTTTGTGGTTTAGTTTGATAGATTGAAATTTACTTTCACCACTTTAGTGGAACACACCATTTTATTAGGTCTAGTGGGGCTGATATCACATCAATAGTTATTTAGCTGATATCGACTCTTTAAATCTAAGACGTGTTCAGTGTCACGTATTGAGTTTGGCTTAACAGTAGGTTTATCATGTGCTACGAAATCTCCACCTTCATTTTACATGCTTACCGTCTTTACTGGTGATAATGCATGTTTAGTGTACCTAGCCTTACTATTCTCGCCAAAAAAAAAAAAAAAAAAAAACCTTCTTGAAGGTATGTTTCGTGAGGATCTCCTTGGTAAACAACTGGTGGTTTTACTTAGAGGTGGCAAATGGGCGGTTTGGGCTAAACTTGGGTGGGTCAAAATGGGTTGAGTCAATAAATGGGTCATTGCCCAACCTTGCCCAAAGTTTACTTGGGCTAAGATGGGCTGGATCAAGATGGGCTAAATAATGGATGATGACCCAACCCGCTCAACTTGATCCAACTTTTGTTCATTCGTACATATTACCAAAAGTTATAAAATCTTCTAAAATTGCAGCCTAAATTTTTGAAATCCTAAATTGATCGTTAATTAAGCATAATTACTTTCTACGTATATACATCATAAACTTTTCCTATTACAGTAGTTGTTAAATTAATACTAATGACGAATAATTAACAAAATTCTCTCGTAATCAATATCAATTGAGTGTGGCTCAGAAGTAGAATTAAATTTAACAAACAACAATTGGAATTATACATATTTTCCTTTCTCACTAGTTACAGCCTCCAACAAAAAAGAATAAAAAATTATTGAGCAATGCAAATATTATAAATTTGTAGCTGCGGATAATTAAAAATGGATATTTCAATAGTATATCTTTTTCAGTGGTTGATTCTTCTCGAATATTTAGTTGTACCAAATATATTTTAGACTCTTTTTTGTCTTGATTAGTTTTATTTTAAGTTTCAACCACTAAATGATTGTTGGTGGGACAAAAAGTTACTCCTACTTTGTAACAGAAAAGGTAATTCAGCAAAATCTTCATTTCGTATTGACGGGTTAGCTTTGGGCCATTTAACGGGTTAAATTTGGGCTAACTTTTGTCACGGCTCTAGATGGGCTATGCCCAAATCAACCCATCAAGAAAAATGTTTCAAGCCCAACCTATTATATGTTGGGCGGGTTACATGGGTTTGGGCTGTTTTTGCCCCATCCCTTGTTTTACTTGGCACTTGGGGCACCATTAAACTGGACGTGGAAACTTCTTAATTTTACGCTAGAAGAAAGGTTTTCCTGTGGGGAAGGTGGGTTTGGGGTGAACCGGACATTTATCCACCAGTAGTTGGTTACTGGAATACACTCCTTTTCTGTTTTTGGGTTTTGGTGTGTGTGTGTGTCGTTTGGGGGGGGTCGTCTTCCAACAGCCTTGCTAGCAAATATTATCTCAATGAACTGTGGTTTATGGTTTTATTATTGCTTCCTGGAGCATCCTCCATGTCGTATGAAGTTCAGTTTTATTTTGTCTCAGCTGTCATGTCTTTTGTCTCAGAATGTCATGTCTTTGCGCTATAGTTTGTGCAGCTTTAACATGGATTTCAATATTAATGAAGCGTGTTCCAGTTTATAAGATGGGAGTCCCTTTTACTTCCTCTCTATCGAAGAGAAAAGAGAGGGGAAAAAAGGATGTCTTGTCTTGGTTGTGAGCAGCATAAACTTTTGGTTTTGCAGATAGTGGACACTCCAAGTCTCTTGGCTGAAGGTTCAGCTGGTGTCAGGAAAAATATATTTAAACAGAAACCTCCAGAAACTGATGCATCAACAAGTGGCTGCTGTTGAGATGACTGTTTTCCTTGATTTCCTCATGCTTTCACATCTTTGGTTTCCCTTTCTTTGTAAAAGAAGATGATGTAATTACTTGGAGGTGGCAAACTGTGTTTCTGTCCTTCACGCTAGTAGTTTGTCTGACTGAATACTCTTCTGTTGTCCTCGTCTTTAATTTGATATGTGAAGAAGATGAAGGTGAAAAGTTGAAGTTTCCAGAATGACTGAGATAGTGAAGCTCTTAACTTTTTTAATTTTGCTTTAATCCTGTCTTGAAATATGTTTGACAGAGTATTTTGCAGTTGTCATTAGACTCATTTTGCCAAGCCATAACAACAGATATCGGAAAGCATAGGTGTGTGATTAAAGTGTTACTCAACAAAGTTTTTGGAAGCCGAAGACTTTTCATCCTCGTTTCGATATGTTGTTCATTTGATTTAAATTAGAGTACCGTGAGAAAATGATAAGCACCTTAAGCATTTTTCGTCGAAATAGGTAACTGTTGCCTTGAATTGTTGTGGAACTTGACCCGATGAATTATTGCGAGCTTGTGTAGTTTTGCATGATCAAATTTATTCAGTCAATTTGATTGAAATAATAGATATTCCGTTAAGCTGTACAAGTTGATTCTTCTGTACAGTAAACAACCTCTGCTTGCGACAAAGGGAAGTGGCTTAATCATATAAGTAGGTAAAATAATCCAAACACACAGCGACATAATGCTAATTTTGACCTCTTTTGCTTTCTTATTTTCCATTTTTTTTTTCTTCTCTTTCTTTCTTCTGTCTTTCTAGAGATGAACTCAATTTTTGAGTCTGAAAACTAATCAAAACAAGAAAATGTTATCAATTGTAATATTCGATTTTAAAGACACAATGAATGTTACAATCTCTATAATCTCCTTATTCTTCTCAACAAAAAAAATTAGCTATCCTTGAGCTTGACATTAATTCAAAGGGCTTGAAAAGGTTGATTTTGAATCTTCGTCTTGAATTTATATTCGAATTATTCGGCATGAACATTTTGGTGATTATTGCATTTGGATTTTACGCTATGAACAAACGAACTTCAGTTAGGTCGCGCTTGGAATCTTGATTTGCAGTATCTCTCGCTTTGGGTGCTTGTAGAAAAATCCTTGAACTACTATCCTTCGGAGCTCTCTCTTGTAATTTGCTAATGTTTTTGGTGTGCTCTAGCCTTATGAAGAGCTCTATAGTAGCTGTCGAAAGTGAAAGTAGTTTTGAGTATGTAGACTCTATCGAGTGATTTGATTAGTCAATTGAATTACCAACCAATCACATGATGACAAGCTTGTTTTTAGGCCAAAACATGTAACTTGTCTACGTGGCATGTTCTCGTTGGCCTTTTCTTTTATTTGACTTAACATGGGCATAATTCCATTGACTGTTTCAGTTGAATTGGGCCACATAAATTGACATGTGATATTAGTATTGAGGAAAAAACATAATAAGTCAATATTCAAGAAAATCTTAGCAGGAGTAAATAATTAACAAAATTGGTAGCTAATTAACTACATTCCTAACATAAACACAATCAATTAATCAATGGACCTCTCAATCCTTCCCATGTTCCGTTGCTTATTTTTAGTGGAAGTCCTAAAAATGCCAAAAGGTAATTAATGTTGTAAGTTACTGTATTTAGTTGATTTATACGGAACAAGACTGCACAACCATTAGACCACATTATTGTTCATTTTCTATTGCCTTTTTTTCTTTTTCTTTTTATTTTTCCGTTAACCTTTTTTTTAAATGAAGAAGAACATGATTTTTAAATATGGGAACGTGATGGGAGGTTTTCTTACATGTTTATTTTTATTGTTTTATTTGGTTCCTTTTATACTCCTAAAAATAATAAGTAGTATAGTTTATCTAGTATATCATAGTTGTATAATAACATATATAATACTTGAAGTATATTATAGTTGTATAAATATTATTATATAGTATACTACTTGTATATTACTATTATATTATATACAATGTATATATAACTAATATATAATATAATTATTGGATATGCATAGTGATATATGGCTTTTTTGGGCATATAATTAATTTTATGATTTAGTATGCTATATATTTATCATATAAATATTACATATACATAATATATATTATTGTTGCATAAATATTATATATGTAACATGCACTGGTATATTACTATTGTAATACATAGTATATAAATGATATATATATATACACACAGACTATATACCATCAACCATGGAAAAATCAAAATGGGAAACTGAATATACAAAGTATCTACTCATACTTGTGGCTTACGTTTGTCCATTCTAGTTGCTATTGCAAATACTAATACAAAAAAGTGAAGATGGCAAACAAAAAAAAAAATGAATATCAAATTCATCTATTAGCAAAACAATAAACCTTGGTCTGCACATGATCTTACTTCTATTCTTTATTAGTTCCCTTTCCCTTCATCTTCATTTACGATGCAATTGCGAAAACTACTAACTACTTCTCACGACCACCAACATTTCCTTCAATCAAACTGTAAGAATATTGGTGTTTGGGTTTGGTATGTTTCACAAGTCGGAAGTAATATTGGTTTCAACAGCGCGGAAAACTTTGTGCGGATTAGTGTTTGGGTTGCAAACGAATTGATTTTCTGAGACTGGAGAGATTTTGAGAGAACCTAGTTCAAAGATACTGGCAAAAGAGCCGATAAATTTCAAGGGAAAATGGATAGTTTCAATATATTTAGAATACATTTTGAGTGAAAATGAAGAAAATAAGAGGAGAGAGACAATGAAATTTGGATAGAACATATGAGGAGAGAGAGTGTAACAGATTCCATGATTTGTGACTCCTTCATTGTGTGCATAATTTATACAATATATTAATATTTGGAATTTATGCAAGGTAAGGTTGCGTACAATAAACCTTTGTGGTCCGGTCCTTTCCCGGACCCCGCGCAAAGCGAGAGCTTAATGTACCGTGATGCCCTTTATTAATAATGTAAAAAAATATTCGGAATAAACAACAAATGATATTATTTTCTTAAATACTTTTTTAAAAATGCTTAGCTGTGTAGTTTTTTTAAAGCATTTTTTATTTCTTAGCAACACCGGTCTTGACTTTTTGACCCCCGCTTGCCCCATTTGCAAAAATAAGGTCAAAAGTGTTGCTCATCGGGCAAGCGAGGGGCAACACTTGTTAACCTTAAAGTTTTGCCCATGGAACAAGTGGACTTAAAAAATAAAAAATAACACCGAAATGCCCTATTTGTGCAAATCACCCTGAGCTAATAGCCATTTGGACATTAGACTATTGAAATGGGCTCATTCTTTTGAGCCCAACCAAATGTAGCCCAAAATCCAAGTTGAATTTTACCTTAAATCCATGTTAGAGTTAAATAATTGATCAAAATTTGATAGGATTTTAATGCCATTAAGAAACCCAAACCGATCAGGTTCATTAGAGCTATAGCTGTAGGGATGTTACTTGTTTGTAATTAGGAGTTTAGCTCCCAAAGTTGGCAAAAATAAGGTTAAGAGTATTCGAGAAGGTAGATATCTTTTACCAGTCGCTGATAGACCAAAAATATAGCTTTACATGATACATCTGCCCAAGTTGAACAACCAGCCAGCTGTGTAAATTTTTCTGAATCCAAACAAGTTGTTAATAGCTTTCAACTGTTCAGATACTGTTTCCCTGCGAACTTCTTAGACTGCATCCTAAATCACAAGTTCCTGACAAATCTAATGTCCAAAAGAAACCAAAACTTGATCTCCTTCCACATAATATTTTAGAAAATGCCATTAATTCCTGAGAGAGATTCACCACTCAGAGTAATGCAGGTAGAAATACAAGACATTACCCAATACAATCTTAGCAGCAAACCAAAAGTAGAGAATATCTGATTTCTGTTTTCCACTGAAAATATTACGTGAATACAATGTCAGAAAGCATTCCATTAAGAATTCTATGTAGGCCAAGTGGAACAGAGAATGCCTATCATGATAGCTATATGTGAAAGAGAGAAAAAAAAAAAACTAAAAGTATACCAGCGTGATTTACACTTTGTCATCACACAACAATTGAAAGTAAATTTACAAGTCTATAAGCAGAGACCATTAGTAAAAATCCCCACGACCACAAATCCAAGTGACATGGCCATCCGAGAAGCTTAATCATCACTAAAAGTATGGCGAAGTTGGAAAAATAAGCTAGTTACAAGGCCTACATCCTCCTTCAGAATCTTTTATCTGCAGAGTTTAGTACCATTATTGACATACATCATTCTTAATGCTGGAGAAAATGAGCAAGTCTGTCATAAAACAGCAGAGGAGAAGGTGTTCCGTGTTTGCTTAGTTTTTATGTTTTTAAGTAAAGAAAGGTAGGCAGACCTTAACAGGTCCATTCATGCGCTCTCAAATCGAACAACTACACAGGTGATGTTGTCAGAACTCCCCCTTGAATAAGCTTCTTCAATAAGCTTACGTGATGCTGCTTCAGCATCTTTTATGTCCTGCACGATGGCCACAGCATCCTGTATGTAATGAAGAGAAGTTAGACCCTTGAAAATTCATAACTAGTTGATGCAACTTCTAGTTGCATAGGAAAAGAGAAGATTAATATGCATGATTATTTTGGACCACTCAGCAAATATCAATATATTAGACACGCAACAGGAAAGCTTGGGTGTTGAATCACTGCAAAGCTACTGTCATATGCTAACAATCATGAAACTAGAATTACAGAAGAAGCTACTAATTTTAAAGAGAAAACTTCCCTGGTTTGTTACTTTCTTCTACCTGTATAAACAAGGAATGCGTAAAAGTATTAAACAAGGCTCTACGAATCATCCCTAACCAAACTTGAGCTTGCCTAAGTAAAATAGCTTCCCTTGAATATTCACCTGTGGATCGAGCTCTAAGCTTAAGAACCAGTTCCAGCCATTTTTCCGGAGCATAATAATCTCCACTTTCAAACTCCCTGAATATTGAATATATTAAGAAGTCTTTACCCCTCAATTTCAAGACCAGGACCATGAAAATTTTGAGCTTAAGCTTGAATTATAAAATACAGTAGCAAAGTTTTTAATAGTAACAGTTTTTTGATGTCCCTCCTTTGAAGGACACGCTCCAGATTTGTCCAAATAAAGACAGAAGAAATCCAAGAAACCCCTCGCAAGATGTATTCAAATTCAATCCTTAAAACCAAGCTCTGAGGTCTCAAGTATACATTTAGCATTGTCATCTTACTAAGAGTTTGTAAGTTGAGGAAAACTGGTTAGTGTTGAAACACCAAGAAAGGTGTATAACACGTCTAGCAAATGAAACCTGACCTTGTTAGACAGGACATTCCAAAGTCCATCACTTGCAATTATTATAAAATCTACACCATCAATTTCTTCTTCCTGAAAAAGGAGATCAAATATCAATGCACTGAACATCAATACAAATCATCGACTTCGGAAGCTAACTATACGAAAGACAGAGAGAGAGAGAGAGAGAGAGAGAGATATGTAAGTAGCAATATTTTGGTTCAGTAAAACAACTGGGTTACAATATCAGAACAAAATAAGCAAATCAACAACAACAACAACCAACCCAGTTTAATCCCACAAGTGGGGTCTAGGAGGGTTAATCAAAGGGTCAAGATGTGCTAAAGAAAACACAGCATTAATTCAGAGAAACCAGAAATACTTCAGCTGCTAAATACTAGAAAATAAAAGATATAGCTTAATGTCAGTTTCCCCCTGTACGCTTATGTTATAAGTGCAATGTGCACTCAAACTTTTTCTACTGAGATACAGTCTACCGACACTCCTTGCATAGGAACTGCCAAACCTCTATGCAAACGTATCTTTCTTTCATCTACAAGCGTGGAGAAAAATAGCAATGTTTTCTCATGAAATGATTGTAAATTCGGATGGTTATGGTCTCATTAAAACAGTGTGGTGGAATAGGAGAAAAAGGAAACAGTGTGGTGGAATAGGAGAAAAAGGAAGGGCTTTGTATTTCTAGTTTCCTTGCCTTCTTCCCTATTCTAAATTTCATCACAGTTCAGGTCAATATGCTCAATTACTGCTCAATTTTCATACAAAAGCTACAATGGAGGGCAATTAATGCATTCCTCCAAACTTAAAGGTTGGTCTGAGAAACAAATTCTTAGAGGGAAGAAATATGTTCTGACAAAATATTTTAACACGAGCAGCTTGGTCTCGAGTTCTCACTTCACCCCTATTCCAAGTGTAATTTTAACCAACCCTTTATTATGCAATAGTTTCACTTGAATAGCAATTGAAATAACTAGACAACTTACACTCGCTGCTGCTACTAAAGGCCACGAGTGTATGATGAAGAGCTCATTAAGCATCCTACCTTATTGTTGGGAAATGTATTGCCTCACACCGAAGGCTAATTTTTCCCTAATCTCATGCTTTCAAAATGTTTAATAAAATGCGTTAAATGATAACTGAGTTCGTAGGGACGAGCGAGCATAAATATCCATGAATGTTTCAAGTTATGTTTTAAATGAGAAGGCATACATGATATAAGTGTTTATGCAGGTTTCATAAGTTATGTTTCATTAGTTTTCACTTGAATTAAGTTCATAAAGTTTATAAAGCTTTTAAATGATTTTTATGACATGTTTAAATGCTTGTATTATGTTTTCATGATTGAGAAAGTTACATTGAGTCATGTATGTGGCCAAAAGGTGCAAAATCAAGTTTTAAATGTTTTAGGAGTACACATTTATAGAGAGCATGGACGAGGAGGCGAAGAGGATGAACACGAAGGGGTATAGGAGGGCTAAGAAGGACGCGAAGTTAGCGGTTACTGCGGCGTTTGTATGAAGGGCTTGGGGCCAAAGGCAGGGACAAGAAGCTATACAGGCTAGCCAAGGTGAGAGAGAGGAAGGCCCGTGATCTGGATCAAGTTAAGTGTATCAAAGATGAGGAAGGTAGAGTTTTGATTGAAGAGGCTCAGATTAGACGAAGATGGCAGACATATTTCCATAAGCTCCTGAACGAAGAGGGTGATAGGGACATTGTGCTGGGCGACTTGGAGCACTCCGAGATGCGCCGAGATTTCGCGTATTGTAGGCGCATAAGAGTAGAGGAGGTCGAGGGAGCTATGTGTAAGATGCACAAGGGTAGAGCTACTGGACCAGATGAAATACCTGTGAAATTTTGGAAGAATGCAGGATTGGAGTGGCTCACTAGGTTGTTCAACGTCATTTTTAGGACAGAGAAGATGCCCTATGATTGGAGGTGGAGTACAATGATTCCTCTGTATAAAAATAAAGGCGATATCCAAAGTTGCAATAATTATAGGGGGATTAAGCTGCTAAGCCATACTATGAAAGTTTGGGAGAGGGTGGTTGAAGTGGGGGTGAGTACCAGTGTGCACATTTCTGAGAACCAGTTCGGTTTCATGCCGGGGCATTTGACTATGGAAGTCATTCACATTTTGAGGAGATTGGTGGAGCGATACAGGGAAATGGAGAAGAACTTGCACATGGTGTTCATAGACCTAGAGAAAGCATATGACAAAGTCCCGAGAGAGGGGCTCTGGCGATGCTTGGAGGCTAAAGAGACCTACATTAGAGTGATTAAGCACATGTACGATGAAGCTAAGCGAGTTAGGGCAGCGGGAGGAGACTCGGAACACTTTCCGATTATGATGGGGTTGCACCAGGGATCAGCTCTTAGTCCATTCCTATTTTCCTTGGCGATGGACGCATTGACGAGACACATTCAAGGTGAGGTGCCATGGTGTATGTTATTTGCTAATGACATAGTTTTAATTGACGAGACGCGGGGTGTTGTTAACGAGAGACTGGAGGTTTGGAGGCAGACCCTAGAGTCTAAGGGTTTCAAGTTGAGCAGGACCAAGACGGAGTACATGGAGTGTAAGTTCAGCAACGGTACCTAGGAAGGGCATATGAAGTTGAGGCTTGATACGCAAGTCATCCCCAAGAGAGGTAGTTTCAAGTATCTTGGATCTAAATTACAAAGTAACGCGGAGACTGATGAAGATGTCACGCAACGTATCGGAGTAGGATGGATGAAGTGGAGGCTCGCTTCCGGTGTCTTGTGTGATAAGAATGTGCCGCTGACTTAAAGGTAAGTTCTACAAGGTTGTAGTTAGACCGACTATATTGTATGGAGCAGAGTATTGGCCGGTCAATAACTCTCATACCCAGAAGCTAAAAGTAGCTGAAATGAGGATGTTGAGATGGATGTGTGGGCATACCTGATTGGATAAGATTAGGAATGAAGTTACTCGAGATAAGGTAAGAATGGCTCCTGTGGAGGATAAGATGCGGGAGGCGAGGTTGATATGGTTCGGGCATGTTAAGAGGAGAAGTAGAGAAGCCCCAGTTAGAAGGTGTGAGCGGTTAGCCTTCGGGGACAGAAGGAGGGGTAGAGGTAGGCCTAAGAAGTCTTGGGGAGAGGTTATTAGGCGGGACATGGCGCAACTGGAGCTGACTGAGGACATGGCCCTAGCTAGGAGGGTGTGGAGGTCAAAGATTAGGGTAGAAGGTTAGTAGGTAGTCGAGAGTTTCTCTTTGTCTTACTCAGTTCGCTAGCATTAGTGTTAGTAAGTTATCTTTTATTCATAGATGACTATTATTACCTTGAGTTTGATTGCATTCTTGGATTCGATCTTATTTTATCTAGTTGTTTACTTGTTGCAATTATCTTTTCTTTTTCAGTCGTTCTCTAGCCGAGGGTCTATCGGAAACAACCTCTCAGCCCTTCCAGGGATAGGGTTAAGGCTGCGTACATCTTACCCTCCCCATACCCCACTCGTGGGAACTACTGGGTTTATTGTTGTTGTTGTAGGATTACATTTAGTAAATTGAGAGGGCTAAGGCCCAAAAACAAGAAGAAGTGCCAGTGTAGGAGTTGAGTTTGAGTATAAACATGTTGCTAGCAACCTCCATATCAGATCCATAAAAGGTTATGGTGAGATGGCTCATCTAATCGAGTCAATACCCGAGGTCAGACATGTCACACCAAGCGGCATTATGGTGAGACGGCTCCTCCAGTCAAGCTGATACCCAGACTGGATAGTTTGAGTTAGTGAGCTTAAGCACTCCTCAGTTACAGAAATGCTTTATGATATGAAATGAAAATATTTTAGTTTAAAGTTTCTTACAGGTCGTCAAGTTTTCAAATGCTTTATAATGTTGTGATTATGCATTCACGTTTTCCGTAAGTATCGCTCACCCTTCTGTGAGGGAGACAGTGATACTCATGCAGTACTTTATTATTATATTCACGTCCCTCTGCTGGGGCGTTCACTCATGTTGTGATTGTAAATGTTGATACTCCGGGCGACTCTACCACCTTCTAGGCTTCTCCTTCACATTCCCAATTTTTGGTGAGCCCACTTTATGCCGCGGGGATTGGTTATTGACTTTTTTTATTTTTTTTATTTTTGGGTATAGCCGAGGCCTTGTCACCGGTATTCTTTTAGCCAAGGAAAAACAACCACCATCTTGGTTTTGACACTCAAGAGATCCACCCAACTAAAGAAGATCGATTCAAAAGTTAGATTTCACCACCTCTATCTATCCAACTAGTATTAGCTTGATGCTCAGAAATGATCGAAGTAGTTGAATAGGAGGATCACTATTACTATAGCCCTTGGTAAGTTTATCAAAGACGAAAATGATTTATTTGAAATTATGTATGACTGGTTACGGAGGTACATAGGCTCCATAGACGTTGTAGGTCTAGTTTATGTCCTTTTGTCATTCTACTGAACTCTCATATTCATGTATCAATAACTATTTAATGTCTTAGGATATTTATGAACTTATGCAAATGTTTATGAAGAGTTTCATGTTTCCTACTCATGCACGATCATGTTTAGAAAGTTGGTTTGCTCGATGATAAGTTTAAGACATCAAGTGCCAATCCGTCCGTCCAGTTTTTGGGTATGACATAGGAAATGGTGTTGGCAGGGTAGATGTAGGTTACCGTATGAACCAAAAAAGTTCCATTTAAAGAAGCTAAAAACACTATAACTTCCCTTATAATCTCAAACTGCCTTCCCAAATAATACATCACAAGGTGACAGTGGAGAACCATACTTCTGATTAGCAGCATGCTCTTGAGCCTTGACAGATCAAGCAAATAGAGCAGGAAAAGAAGAAAAACTACTGCTTCAAGAACAAAAGCCAAAACACCTGAATCTCTGGGTCTGCCACAACATATGGCTTTAGCAGTTTATCTCCAAATGCACGAGAAACAGCCAGTACCCCACCTACACGCCATGTACCTGAAGAACAGAGCAGCAGGACACTGCATTGAATTCAACTAAGAGGAAAAAGAGGATGTAACATATTTACATGCGGTAATAAATTTCACTAGGAAGCACCTAAAGCATGCAAGCACGGATATGTAGTATTGCTCATATAAGGCACTGCCAGGAGAAGAAACCACATGAAGCAGTTGCATAATAAAGAAACCACATGAACCACATTTAAAAGCACAAGTTTCAAAGTCTTCCTTTCTTTCTTAAACTCCGTAACCATTCGAAATTTGCCACATATTAAATGGAGGGAGTAATATTTAACTAAACAGTTGCATAATAAATTCTCCTAGCCCAGCAACAGACAATGACTGAATAGCAAATTTTTGTGAAGCTCAAACTTCACTTGTAAGGTTGCAAGGGCTAGACAATGTGACTTTGGAAGATTCTGTATGGAAATGTACAGAAGCCGATAGAAAAAAAGAGAAAGAATTTGATTACATATAAAAAAGAGCGTGGAATAATACAATTCTTCGTGACTTCAGTCCCCGGTAGCATTTACTGGTCCAATCAAGCACCAAGAAACACATACAAAGAGACTGCAACAGACTCTTACCTGCCCAGATGATGAAACCGCCAGCCTGTTCTATCCTTTCACGCTCATCAGATCTGTCAGGTTTGTGATCGATGGACAATGGAATAGCTGCATTTATTGCACCAGTTATGCCTCACAACCAAATAACAAAAAATGAATAAAATCTTTTAAAAATCTTAAATGTGCAATAATCATTCAACATGATGGAATCACTTCCGGAACTCACTTTCGAAATCTGAGGGAAAAAATAATTAAGTTCACATATGTTGGAATTAGAGAAGAATATAGACAGCCGCCATCTAGTTCATCAAGATGTTGAGAGTCAAGCCCAATGAGAATGATTGTTTTCTTCCACTCATACCATCATTTAGCAAACTAGTTTGCATGCACATAGATTGCACACCATAAAAACAGTGAATGGGATATAATTGCCTAGCAATTATTTGAATATTATTCCATAAAAAACAAATCTAAATTAATTTGTCAGATTGAAGTTTTATTTAGATCAAACATTATTAAGATTATACAATTTTTATTACTGATGGTGTTTAGTGTGAAAGATTTATCTTATCTGAAAATGTGCACAACAATGCAATATGATGTAGTAGTTTATGATTTATTCTCAGATAAAAGAGAAAATCAAAGAGAATTAAATTCAATGTCTTATACTAATTTATTTTGATTATTTAATTTTTATGCTTGGTGGTATTTGAATGTATATATTATATTTTCTACATTTTTAAATATGCTTTTCCTAAGTATTTGTCCCTCTTAATATGGAGTACCATATATTAGCCATATTAAACTTCTAGAAACATAATTAATCAATCAACCATTCAAGCAATACCAAATATTTCCTGAATTTGAAAAGAAAAATGGATGTTCAGTTCCGCTCCAAAATTTTGGAAAGTATAATATGGGGTTCGAAAAACCAAAACACTAAACTGGCAAATCATTGAGACTTTAAAGATAGTATAGATAAGAAACATCCAATTATACCTAGTCCTCTTCTTATCAAAATGAGTAAAGAACTTTTATTTGTAACCCGTATACAAAAAAGTATAAAAATAACCATGCCAGTTAAGTTTCCTACCTACAAACTGCAGAAATCATCTATACATATCATGAGAACTTCAAACACATAAGAATAAAAAATAATCCTCTTTTAGGTAAAGAATTTATCCTTGTTCTTTCTTCTTGATAGCCGAGAAATCCTAAGGGATGGTAGTACACGGTTTGAAACTCGGTGGTTAATAGGTCCGCACCTCTATCCTTCTCTACTTAAATACCGGACTTTTGTCTAAAGCAAAATTCGAACCCATGACGTGCACCTAACCCACATATCATGTGTTGCGCTCGTACCACTAGACCAAAGCCCTAAGACAGAATTTATCCTTATTTTCACTATCAACTATTCAGATCTTTGACTAACATTTGCATTTTCTCTGGCCTTCTTTTTGTTGGTCCTTTTTTCTGCTAATAAGATTATTTGTTACAGCCTCTATGTCAACTTGCAAGACACACAATTAGGAAAGACGGCCAAAGAAGAAAATCAAAGACTACAACATAAAGAAACGTGGCAGATTCCTTAATTATCTTATTTCCCAAGAAAACAGGACAAGCTTTTCACAAATTAGAATTTTTAAAGCTCTTGTAATCACCTAGAGCAAAAAGATTGCTTGGAAGATCTGAAATGTACCCAGTTATTCTTATTTTGTTTGCTCAGGTTTATATACTTTCTTTAAATGGGTAACACTCACCTTTTTTTATCAGATAAAGTAAACTTTCATTGATATGAGAATGAAGAAAGAGCTGAAAGTTACAAATGTAGTTCCAGAATCACATTTATATACAGCCCAAAAAAGTACTTCTGATAAATCTAACACTTTCATATGTACTTTCCTTGAAAAGCATTTATCTATAACAAAGATAAGCCACAAAAGAAAAATAACCAACCTTGCGATAAACCAAACTATATATATGTCTCTCTGAAAACCAAGCCGTGTTTGTGAAAATTTTGCATATAATTATATAGAGACAAGCAACAAACCTGAACCATCTCTACAAGCGACGACTCTAGAGTCTCCAACATTTGCAACAACCAATCTATCACCTAAAAGAACAGCAGTTGATGCTGTTGAACCGGCATCTTTTTGCTGGCCTTTTTCTTCATTAAGGTAATCGGCGTCGGTCTGCTTAAATGCTTCAACTGCATTCAAGAGCCTTTCCCATTAAATGATACAGAAGACAGAAGATAGGATGAAATTAGAAATTACGCAGAATATGTCTCCTCTGATTCATACCTATAGCTGACTTCGTATCTTTGATAAAATCAGGATGACCACTCAAATTCTTAAAGAGGTTGTTCTTCAGGTATTCTGCTGTTCTTGAACCACCGTGACCTAATAGCAAGCAGAATATAAAGGGATAAACAATTATCCAGGTCACTAAAAGGTTTTTTCATGCGTTGATTTTCCTATCTACAACAATTAAGATGACATTAAATCAAGAATTACACTCTGAAAGTAGAAAAGGCGTATCCTGAAACGATATGCAAGAAATACTGAGAGATACCATCAAAAACACCAAAGAATGCCACCATTTGACCATCGACTTCTGATATCCTTGTCTCATAAAAGTCCTCCATGGAAGCCCGTTTCCCCTTAAAACTAGCATATCCGTAGCTGAATTTAGCACTTTTATTTCCAGTCAGAAAGCTTCAAGAAAAGAAAAATAAATCAGTTAGTTTCTTATAAAAGTTCACCCCAAACATATCCTTAGAAATGAATAGCACTGCATTAATTGTTGCTCGCCACGACGAAGATACAGCCATATTGAAAATCTAAAAATCTGAACAAAAGAAAATGCATTTATCAGTCTGAATTTGAATGTTAATATCCACAACCAAAACAAAGAACCAGGCTGAAGTTCAAGACATAACTTGGCCAGTGATCAGCTCTTTAAGCTACAGAACATACCCCACAGTGGAGTATTTTGATTTCATACCAGATGGTCAAGTATTAAACAAAGCACTATTAGGAAACTGGATTTAGAGACACGGGATGGAAGATCAGGGTGGAGGAAGGTCAGTGATCCAAGGAAAGGGAGGACCAATTACATCATATTGCTATATGGAATTGCTCATTCAATGAGCATAATGAAAGGGTGGAAGGATATTTATAAGAATGTCACTTTCTGAGAATCAAAATAGGAAATGGACCCATAATCAATTTATGGAAACGGCGCATGGATGCCTCTTTCTGTGGAATTCTTCCATGTCTTTCAGTATATCTTATCAGTGGACGGCAATAGCGGCCAGGCCAGCAAGAACAGCAGGAGAGTATCTTCTTTAATTTTTATTTTTTGGATAACTACAGCAGGAGGAAGTATTATCGAATCAAAATCTCTCAAAATAGACCTAGTTTTGAAGCAGAAATAGAACATATTTGCGGCTTCGTGTATGGCCCGGAGATGATACTTTGATATGTTAATTTCCCAACTAATTCTCGCTTGCCAACAGTATTAGATCGTAGCTAAGGTTGTAAGGATGAATCGAGACCAAACAGAAGAACGGTTCCTATTGACATTATGCAATGATATATAGATTGAAGAGATAAACTTTATCTATGGAAAAAGCTTGTAATTGAAGTAATTCTCTGCCACATCTTGTTTCGGCTTATTTAGTTAGGATATCATAATCTCATGAGGAAATCACTTATCAAAGGCGCCTACTTTATATGTTCATATTACACCTTTGGTAAATACTGCCCCCAACTTTGTAAATCAAAGGATACTTTGGAAAAAGTTGTAGAAAAAACTAACAAAATCCAACTTTACACCATACTTCGAGTATAAATAGCAACTGCACACTCTCATTATCCTTTCTCACACTACACAAAATAAATCAAAAAATAATCATAAACTCGGAATAATTAACGGACAGTCCATAATGCAGTAGGAAAAAAGTGGAGAGCCATTATCATTTCTCGAATCATAAAAAAAAAACTAAAAATAACGATGGACAATTTACAGCATTAACAGCAACTAACAGCGTATAAATTCAGCAGAAAGAAAGAAAATAAAACAGGAGAGCAATAATGCAGTTAACCTAATACCGCCGCCGCTAAAGAGGGCATTGGGATCAATAGAAGGAATCATGACAGTTGTTGACGGCGACTGTTTCATCTGCGGCGGCGCAGTGGGCTCTTTCGGTGGTTGCCGTGACGGTGTCGCTGCCGGTGCCGGCGGATGGTTCTCCACGGACGGTGGAGAAAGTTCTGGAAGGTTACGATCGGATTCTTTCTTGTCAACGTTCATCATGGTCGCCGCATTCGGTTTTTTAACTTTTTCTTATGCGCGAAAAAAGAATCAGTTTATCAGATTTAAAAAAGAAAAAAGAAAAAGAAAATTGGAATCGAATTATGGACTGCTAAATTCGGTTTTTTTTTTCCTTTTCTGCCCCTTAATCCTAACTGCTTTCGCTGTACTCCCTTCGTTTTTTACTTTCCTTTTTTGCGTGCAAGGAAAACAACCTGTGATAAACTTAGAAGAAGATTCTGCACCACAAATACAGTTAAACCTAGAGAGAGAAAAAATGCAGTTAAGCCTAGAAAAAATTAATCTCCTTGGGCTTGGACCATGAAATTTTTTAAAACTGATCATGTATTATATTATTCGAGTGATCTAATAGTAAATCAATTATTAATCTTTTGAGGGATCTAAAAATATAAAAAACTACTTATATTGATAATGCATATAATTTTAAACTCTTCAAGATATTACATTTTCATCCTGCACTTCATCCAATTCTTTTAGTTGAAGCAGCTTTGAATTTTAGCGCACAAAAGAAAAATATAAATTACGATATAGTATTAAAGAATTGATAATTCTTATAAAATAGTATAGTCAAAAGTTACACTCCATGTTATTTTAAAGTGCTACGTTTAAAAAATAATTTTATTTCAAACAATATTTGTGAGTTTTATCGTCAAAACAAATTTGATATATATAAACAAAGTTTTGAAAATTGATGTTGCAAAATTAAAACAAACCGCAATGATTAATTGAATAAGACAAATATTAAAATTGTAATAAGGCACTCAGAAAGAATTACAATCTAATAGAAATTTTCAAACAAGTAACGCCTATAAAAGATTGCTTTGTTTTCGTATATTGTGTGTAAAAATAAAAATAAATTATTTAAAATAACAAAAAACTAAAACTACAAAACCGTAAAAATGATCAAATATGACCTAACAAAACCCCTGTCTCGATCAATTCAATCAAATTTTTGCAGTTATTTTCTCACTCTTTTCCCTGGTTCTCAACACAAAAATTGAGTAAACAAAAAAAATTATCGAACTCAAAATATCGTTTCATATGCAACATTCGGCGTTGTTGTAGATCTATCTGACATCATTCTTCTCTCCCCAAATCTTCAACTTTCACCATTATCTTTGATTTGTTCCCTAAAGTGTACTGGTAGTAAAGCCACTGTTTCGCAGATTTACTCTGAACAAACATTCGAATTTTATTTTAGTTAGTAGTCGCCGGAAAATGAGGAGGAGGAACTCGGATTTCCGGCGGCCGGTAAGACGGCGATTCTCCAATGTGTTTTGGTTGACTGTGTGTGGATTGGCTATATTGCTGCTCATCATTTTGCTCAGCAGAGAAACTCGCGATTCATCGTCTAGATTGGTTTATACTAAGGTAATATTCATTGTTATAGCATTTACAAATTACTGATTTGTTTTTTCGTCTGTTTTTAAGCTAAGAAATCTTTTTTTTTTCCCGTGGAATTACTTAGATGAATTTGTGTCGGTTATGGAATTTTGAGCTTTCGGTTGCTCAGTTTTCCAATTAGAGTTCTCCATATTTTGTTTTACATCCTAATTTATATAGATTTTGATTTGTGATCCAAATAGCTCTTTGTTTCAATGTGATCTCTTAGGTGGGCATAGAACCAATTCACCAGATCTAGTTATTATATTGTACCATTATTAGGTGTAATTGTCATTGCAATACTTGGTAAATGATGGTTATTTTGGCCTAGGAATTGGCTATATAGCAACTAAGGCGGCATGTTGATCTACTGAAACAATAAGGAAAAGCTGGAAATATTGTGAAACTTCTTATGGAAAATGAATTTACCTCTATATCCAAAAATCACTATATGCTGATTGGTTTATTTTTGTTTTGTTTTAAAATGTTGAAGTATGAAGTTTTTATTTCTTCCAAAGGTATATTCCAAGAGTTAGGTATTGATTTTGGCAAAAGCTGTAAAGCTGAAAGATATATTATGTGGTATGGGTAGTGTTTAAAACTATTTGGCTTCTTTGAGGCTTCGAACTGACATATTTGTCTTTTGGGAGTTTAGGCTATCATGAAGGACTCTTGGTACTGATGGATAAAAGCAAATTTGGTCAAAGGACCAACAAAAGAAAAAAGAAGAGGATTATTCTTGCGTAAGACATTAGGGTACCATAAAGGTCTACCAAATTAATGCCCTCAGCCTCAACTAAATCTTCTTCAAAGATGAGTAAGATGACAAACAAAGAGAAATAAGTTAAACATCCTACTTTAGGACATGGAAGATTATAGCACTATTTAGTCTCTTTCTACCAAATTGAACCTTTTGGGAACATTGAGATGTCCAAACGTGTTGGCTAGTTCCTAAATTGAAAATACCATATTGTACTCCCCCATTTCTGGAAGAATTAAATGAAACCGATAGTTTTAATATATAATTAATTGCAGCTTTCACATTTTCTTAATTTAGCATTAAACAATACGATATAGTTTGATTTTTATTTAAGTGGTTCCTTTATCAAGCTGTGATAATCAAAGACATACGAAGTAGCTTGATTTTGAGAAGCTTCTTAGTAAAATCATAAATATTCCTAACTGGGGAGAAGAAAGTTAGAAAAACAAAAAGAGAATGTGTGTTGACAACATCTGGGAATGTTTTTGGAATTTACTGATTCTATGGCGACTTCTTTTTGCAAATTTTTTTCTACACGCGTGGACCTTTGTCCAGAAATTTATGATACTTCTTTGTCCTTTCTTTTCTCTGGCCTCTCCAATTTTACTTTTATGAACTTAAAGCTTTTCAAACTTTAGATATTTATCCATTTGGAGCAACGGTTAAGTTGTTTCTGTGTGACCTATAGGTCACAGGTTCGAGCCGTGAATCATCCGCTTATGCTTGCATCAGAGTAGGCTACCTACTATCATACCCCCTTGGGGTGCGGCTCTTCCCGGACCTTGCATGAACGCGGGATGCTTTGTGCACCGGGCTGCCCCTTTTTAGTGCTTTTTTATTGCCAACATTCTTGTGGGATTTTACTGGGTTGTTGTTGTTGTTGTAACATTCTTTGCTGCATTGTTTCTAGGCCAAAACGGTATCTGCTTAATTGAAATCAGAGTAGAAAAGGGAAAAAAGCTGTTGGGGATGCTAGAAACTTGAATAGGTTCCCCGTTAGTGCTTAGTATTTTAAAATGTGAAAAATGCACAATGACGCCAAAATCTTGTGGAGCTTCAAGTACAAGAGAGCGACTAAAGAGCAGCTTTAGTGAAAACGCACAAACAAGGGGAAAAAAAAGAAGAAATATATATGTGTGCAAGAAAAACAATTGTCTACCAAAACAACACACAAAGGAATTGGAAAAACTACAATAAGTGACATATAACAACAACAACAACAACTACACCTCAGTCTCAGACAAGTTGGAGTTGGCTATATGAATTTTCACTTCATCATTCAAGCTCAATTCATGTCATTATCATACTAAATTAAAAAAAAAAGTAAAAAGTAAAAGTAAGTTAATGTATATAAATATAAATATTAGTAATAATAATAACAATAGTAGAAGTTCTCTAACAAGAAGTGAAGTATATGAACTAAAGATCATGTCAATGAAGTGAAAAAACCATTTTAGATCTGTTTCCAGATGCAATACAATGCAATTTTAAGTTTCTATCGAACTTAGTGTTTAGTTTTCCTATACTAAATTTCTAATTCATAGTCTTAATCACTAACTTATTCGTTTATGATGTTCATATAGCATTTGATATAACACTTTGCTAGGTGTACTCATTGTTTGATGCCGCCTTATTTAAGAGCCCATGGTCTTTAGGGCTTAAATGCACCCCAAATGAGTACAACTATACTATTGATGCTTATTCCTGAGATTCTGTCCCTCTACTCATTTGAGAATGAAAAAAATTGTGGAAATCTGAACAAAACACCATAGGTTGGGTGCCATTTAGAGATTAGTGATAATTCCAATGCTGATGAGAGATATAATTCTTATGACGTTCTGTCCGATCTGAATAATACTGTGCTGTGACTTGTGTGTAGTGGTACATTGATTAAACAATAGGAATTGGGCGCTGGATTCCTTATTTGCCTACCAAGACAGTTACATATCTTTGGAGGAAGAATTTAGTAACTCATTGGCTTCAAGCCTGTTGCAATAGAGATTTATTAACTTATTTGATAGCTGCAATTTGTTTTCCTTCTGTCAGACAGTCTCTTGTGAGCTTATGGAGAAATCTGAATGTGTCCTCTTATTCATTTCTTTGCAGAGGCCATATAGACATGATAGAACTGGGGATGGTCTCAACATCACTGAAGAAATGCTGAGGCCGGAATCAATGGCAAGACAACTTAATGATCAGATTTCTCTTGCTAAGGCAATTGTCGTAATTGCAAAAGAAAGCAACAACCTTCAATTTGCATGGGAACTAAGCGCTCAAATCCGCAACTCACAGATGCTTCTTTCTAATGCTGCATCAAGAAGAAGTCCCTTGACAAACAGAGAATCAGAAAATGCAATTCGAGATATGGCACTTCTGCTTTACCAAGCCCAGCAATTTCACTATGACAGTGCAACCATGTTTATGAGACTGAAAGCTAAAATCCAAAGCCTTGAAGAACAGATGAACTCCTTCAGTGAGAAGAGTTCAAAATATGGACAAATAGCTGCTGAAGAAGTCCCTAAAAGTCTGTACTGCCTTGGTGTCCGGTTAACAGCTGAATGGTTCAGGAGTTCAAATTTGCAGAGAAAACTCAAGGAAGAAAAGCTAGTAGCTGCCAAACTTGTGGACACCGGTCTGTATCATTTCTGTGTATTTTCTGACAACATCCTTGCAACTTCAGTTGTGGTGAATTCAACAGCTATGAATTCCAAGAATCCTGATATGGTCGTCTTCCACCTTGTAACTGACGAGGTGAACTACGCTGCAATGAAGGCATGGTTCACCATGAACAGTTTCCGAGGAGTGACTGTTGATGTACAAAAGTTTGAAGACTTTAGTTGGTTAAATGCTTCATATGTACCTGTTCTCAAACAACTTCAAGACTCTGACACCCAGAACTACTACTTCTCTGGCAACCATGATAACAGCCGAACTCCGATCAAGTTCAGAAACCCTAAATATCTATCTATGCTTAACCATCTGAGATTCTATATTCCAGAAGTTTTTCCTGCACTGAAGAAGGTTGTATTTCTTGATGATGATGTTGTAGTGCAGAAGGATCTTTCAGCTCTGTTCTCCATAGACATGAATGGCAATGTAAATGGTGCAGTTGAGACTTGCATGGAGACATTTCATAGATATCACAAGTACCTAAATTATTCTCACCCACTTATACGTCAACATTTTGATCCTGATGCATGTGGGTGGGCCTTCGGGATGAATGTTTTCGATCTGGTTGAGTGGCGAAAAAGGAATGTTACTGGCATATATCATTACTGGCAGGAAAAGAATGTCGACCGCAATTTGTGGAAGCTTGGCACACTACCACCTGGACTGCTGACCTTCTATGGATTAACAGAGGCTTTGAATCCTTCATGGCATGTCTTAGGTTTGGGTTACACGAATGTCGATCCTAAATTGATAGAAAAGGGGGCTGTGCTGCATTACAATGGTAACTCAAAACCCTGGTTGAAGATTGGTATTGAAAAGTACAAACCTCTCTGGGAAAAATATGTTGATTATGGTCATCCTTTATTACAACTATGCAACTTTCACTAAGTTGGCATTATTGATTTATCGTAGTTCTGATAGAAGTGGTGCTCATTGATAAGTTTACCATTCTGGAAATCCATTAGGGATTCTGTGAGATCGGAAGGTTTTAACTATTGTAATCTCTGTACTTAAACAGTTTTCCAGTTTATTGTAGTATAGACTTAAAAGCATCAAGGCATCAAAATTGTCATCTTCTCTTGTTATATGATTCTATTAGTCATAATGGATATAATTCTGTGCTGTTGTATGATCTGGCCTGTTGGGCTAGTGGCTAGCATTTTAGTTTTGATCAAGTGGCCTGTTGTGCTGCTCTTTAGAAAATGTTTTCTCATTCATCCAATCACCTTAGTTTTTCCACATAAAAAGAAGTAAGAAAAGACCAAGAACTATTACCCGATTATGGAAAACAAATCCGCAACCTTTTGCCATGCAAGAAAAGGGTAAAATCCTAGTTTATAAACATATCAGGAACCTACTACATTTAATCTGATAGGAGTAACTTAAACGGTACGATTATAAAAAAAAATTCACTGTAAATACATTATATTGCATTAGTCTCTATAAACGTGCCTCACACGTATGACCTGTCAATAGTTACAAAATTTATATCCAAAAAAGTAATAAACTTTAACTGCTTGTATATTCTATCTCTTGGGCTATGGTACACATTAGAAATGCTTCTGTTTTTCAGTAAAATTTATGATTTAAAATAAATTAACATAAAAGTATACTCGGGAAGATGTAAAACGAACTAAACAATGCCAAATATTTTTCTTAATTATTCGCATCCCTTTATTTCTTACAGCTTTTTGTATATCTTGTTTGGTGCGTCATTGAATTAATATAAGAAAGATATTTTTTTTTATGGATAAGAGAGAGAGAGAGAGAGAGTCAAGCATTAAATAATAGTATTACACATTTTTTTTAAAACTGACAAAAAGCATTAAATAAAGTGACAAGCTTTTGCTTTTCTTCACTCCTGTCCTCTGTTCTTTCTCATATCTAATTTTGCATTTTTTTCTGTGTCTTTTCACCACCTCTTCTTCATCAGCTCATAAGGTTAGATTTCTAGTTCTTTCTAATTGTACTTTTAATTTGTCTATTTGGTGATATAGGGTTTTGCCGCTTTGTTTCTGTTATGGTTTTTTGTTATCTTCTTTATGGTTCTGTATTAATGGTAATGCTTTTGCTTTTTGATTAGACCCCCCCCCC